>CM076681.1:31520520-31658020 GCA_038501925.1 Xenopus petersii | reverse complement strand
CTATACCAGACAGGGACCAAAACGAGAAAGAAGGGAAGTTGACTTTAGACCATTTAAAAATGAATTTGTTTTAAAGGGGTTGTGACCTTCAAACAACTAGTTGTTTTCAGATAGATCATCAGAAATAACGACTTTTTCCAATTACCATCTATTTTCTATGTTTCCCCGTTTTCTTATATTGAGGTGTAAAGTGTAATTTTTCACCTTCTAAAGCAGCTCTGGGAAAGGGGGGTCGCCGACCCTGTAAACTGTTCTAAATGGATACATTTAGTTGATCCATTTCTTATCTTTGCCCCTGCTGAGTAGAATCCCTGGTGTTTCATTACAGGCAGCTGTTAGAATTGATACAATAGTTGCTAATACTCCAGCGATGCAGCTGAGAAATGTTTCAACTCAATGTTGAAAAATTGTAACAGTTCAGAATCTGCACCTGTATTTACTGAGCTGCCAAACTGAAACACCAGAGACAGGGACATTAATATTTAAATTTAGAATTTGGAAAAACAGTGAAAAACAAATAATGGAAAGTAATTGAAAAAAAAGTATTTATTTCTGGGGAACAATCTGAAAACAACTGAACTGAAAAAAGTGTTTGGAAAGTGAACAACCCCTTTAAAGTAATAAAGATATAATACAGTGTTGCCCTGCACTGGTAAAACTGCTGTGTTTGCTTCGGAAACACTACTATTGTTTATATAAATAAGCTGCTGTGTAGCAATTCAAAGGAGAAAAGGCTCAGGTTACACAGCAGATAAGCTCTGTAGAACATAATGGTGTTATCTGTTATCCACTATTTAACCATATAGCCTTTTTTCAATTTCTGCCATAGCTAAACAGCAGCTTGTTTGCTTATATGAACTATAGTAGTGTTTCTGAAGCAAACACGCTAGTTTTACCAGGCAGGGCAACACTACATGAAATTTTCATTACTGTAAAACACTTTTATTTTTTGGTGTGACTGTCCCTTAAAGGTGATTTTGTATTTAATGTCCTGAATGTGAATTTATATTTCAGTCTCCACCTGTAATTGTGTTTAGGGAAGCTTTGTCAGGTAAATCCAATCCCCCATCTATTGTAATGGGACAGGTTTTTGGGCACAGTTTTCCCTGGGAAAAGGGACCTCTTTGATGTTGGGGAGGCTGATTACCTGTGGCCCTTCTCTGCGGGTCTCAGCCATCAAACAGCCAGAGATCTGAAGTAGGATCTAGTTGCCTGGCAGGGGACCCATTGTGATAAATCTGACTGATAATGAAGTGTGCTCTGCCCTTTATCAGGCTGATTGCGAGCAGCTATTTATTGGTTTAGGTTTGCTTAACACCCTCAATGCATATGATAATGCTGCCATACTAAACAGCCCCTTTTATGTTGGCTATTGGTTACTAAACGGCTGCAGAAGCAAATGCCACGGGCTATGGCCCTGATTATTTACCCATTACAATTAGCAGGAGAGGTGAGATCTGATACAGGCTGCTATCAGTGTCCTGACAAATTAAGTTTGTGTATAAAACACTCCGACAGCAGCACAAACACAGATCGCAGCGATTCAGGTAACATTTGTATTTGTTCTATCAGACAAACAAAAGACTAGGGAAATGGCACATAATATGGACACTCATGTCTGGAGCTGGGGGGTTGGGGTATCCTTCCTTCTCTGTCTGCCACTTCCACACATTATTGGCACTGCAGGTAATATTAGGAGAATTGATTGACTTATAGGCACTCAAAACGTCATACTTTCAGTATATGGGTATAGGAAAGCCAAAGGAGCATGCATTCCATCCCACTGCAAAAACACCATACTAAAGATGCTGAAGCACTTAATGTCACTATACCATCACCTGTAACTTTATGTATTTTATTGTGCCTTTCTCAAGCCATAAACTGTACAAAATGTATTCATCAAAGTCTGTATCTTATCTATGAACACATCAATACTGCAGTATTTTATTAAAGAGCTCAACCTGCCTCTTTTTTTTTCTATCCATTATCATGTATTTATTTTTCTTTTTATCGGTCCATTTGTTATATTGTATATATATTGTATTTATATTGCATTTGTTTCAATAGAACCACAAGTGTTGGTGTACACAGTGCTTTGGCGTTTAGGCAAACGGGAACAGCATGTATAAATTAAATTAAATAACCACAAATGCTGTGAATTTCAATAACCCTTATCTATATCTATCTATCTATCTATCTATCTATCTATCTATCTATCTATCTATCTATCTATCTATCTATCTATCTGTCTGTCTTTTCTCTCTTAAATTACATAATCACAAATGCCGTGAATTTCAATAACCCTCTGTGTCTCTCTCTTATGGGTTAAATTCTGTTTGTTGTAAATAAAATATAAACTACAGTAATATTATTGGTTTATATTTAGATATAATATTGATAAAATAATATAATAATCGCTGTGTGATATATATATCTATATCTATCTATATATATATCTATCTATATATATATATAGATATATATATATATATATATATATAGATATATATATATATATATATATATATACTTGAGAAAGGCCCCGAAACGTCGGATAAAGATGCATTTCGCATGAAATAATAAAAAAAATAATTCTTCATCATATTACAGTGAGTGCTGATCCTCCAAGTGCATATATCAATATTTTTGATCGTGCACCTCTTGCTCTATTTGTCTGAGTGCGGGTACTGTGGGACATTATATATAAATAAATATATATATGTGTATATATATATATATATAGTATCCTACAGTCTGCCATCGATTGTCTGCTTGCTCACTGGAATTCCTGTCCAACTGATTCACTCATCATCATATTTTCCTGTTCACAACAACAGATGTATTGCTTTCAGCAGTCAGCGAGGTAATTGTACATCATCAATAGACCATAATTAGAACTGAGGGTAGCAATAGGATTAAAATGACATTGGTAGGTAAAATAACGTAAAACTGAAGTGAAAGATAGATTATAATACATCCATATTGAGATGAAAGACTGCAATAATTTGTGCTAGGTTTGGTTTTCCATGTGTAGAAGGGAGATTCAGAGAAGCTTGATGCTTCTGCTCATTCAAATTTAGGAGCCTCTGAAATGACTATAATAATAATTATTATTATTATTAGGGCGCATATGGTAAGATTTGTGTAGTCTGTCCTTAGCCATATCGCTGTCTGCAGTCCTTCCAAGAGAAATTTCCACGTTAAGCCTGAAATTGTATCCCTTCTCAGCAGAAACGCTTTTATTTTTTTTTATGTGTGTGTGACATATATATACATATCATGTAAAGCAATGCACTCACAGACAGGACTTTGAAATACGGTGAAAAGAAATAAAGTTTCGGTCTTCCTTGAGACCTTTGTCAGTCTAAAGGAAGACGAAAACGTTGGAATAATAAATAAACTTGATTTCTTTTCACCATATTTTAAAGTCCTACGAATGCCTTTATATATATGATATTCTACATGACTTTTCTCCTATAAGTGAGTGCAAATCAGTCGTATTGGAGGGCTGGCTGGCGCAATTAGCCCTTAAATATAAACACATATTGCATTTTATGTGAGTGAGCTTATATAAATATATATACACATATGTATATATATATATATATATATATATATATATATATATATATATATACATACACACACACGACCCTTTCATTTTCCTATTGTTCTTTTTTCTTTTTTTTTTTGGATAAATTCTACACTTGTGTGGTGTAGGCAGGATATCCCATATATAAAATATATACAATATATATGGGATATCCTGCTTACACCACACAAGTGTAGGAATTATGCAAAAAAAAAGAATAATAGGAAAATGAAAAGGGTCGTGTGTGTGTATATATATATATATATATATATATATATATATATATATATATATACGCTCACTCACACAAAATGCAATATGTATTTATATTAAGAGCTAATTGCCCCAGCCAGCCCACTAATACGACTTTACTAGAGCAAAGAATTGATGGGCAATCCTGTGCACCCCTTCTATACAGTGGGTTTGGGGGTGCTAGTCACTGACATTACCTAGGAATCCCGGTCTATCAGAGGTCGCTGCCATCCATTGAAAAGAGATTGTTCATCTGCAGAATTCACCTGGTACCGACTGTTCCAACGGTCTGGGGACGAATTATATCGAAACGTTTCACCCCCACCCCAAAAAAAGAAACACAATACCGTTGGCCGACGCTAAGTGACTGCAGGGAAGCCAGTAGCTGTAGCATTTGGAAACTGAAGAAATGGAATCTGCATATCTAATTGATTCCCAGTATATCAGTTTAAAAGCAGAGGCTGCGCATCTGTGTGATGGATTGGCACTCATGGGCGCGCCCACTCAGGTCCGGCGGTCACAGGGGGTCTCCCTTGACTCCCTCATATGCTGGAGGAGCATTGGACCCAGGTACAGGGACTGGGGCACAGAAAGGATCTGAGCAACAAGTACAGCCTGCGGGTATAAAGCAACAATCACTCACAGGATTTATGGTGCTGCCACAAAGTATTTATGCAAAAAAAAAAAAAAAACAGAACAATAGGAAAACTAAAGGGTCATTTAATTACATGAGAGCAGTGGGCAAAGTGTCTTATATATACTGATAATGGGTTGAGTGCAGAGAACTCTTGTATTTGTCTATATGTATTTTGTGGTCACAGCCTCATTGCACCCCCGCCTAATGGTTTTAAAAATTAGTGGTGAGCACAACTTTCCCTTGTTTGTTATAGTTATACAGGAGCAGTGACCAGCTCCATGTTGTAGCTCCCACCCTTCCCAGCTATAGTCAGGTGATCCCACTGGTGTCTAATAAAAGGGCAGCCAAGTATGGGGGTTTACTTTGAAAGCAGCAAGTAAGTTGCAGGTAAAACTTAGTCCCTTTGTAAAATGTATAATGAAGCAATAGAATTCTTAATGAATCAGATGAAAATTGAGTGTAGGACTGGCCAGATATGGGATGACTTTGACGTAGTTGGCCAGCTTAAATATATTGCAATATATGGACAAACAATCCCTGTTTTGTTTAAAGGGTAAGGCATTTTTCAGTAGCAGTATGCACAAAATGCCGCTGTCTTAAATATATTGATAATGGGTTGAGTGCAGAGGACTCTTGTATTTGTCTATATAGGGATGGACGAATTTCACCCGTTTCATACTAATAAACCAAGAGAGGGAACTTCTCCTCCAATATTAGGCTCCCAAAACATGGGATAAGATGTATAACCATATGAAAAAGATATTTGAAATAAAAGGCAATATTTATTAACCACCACGCCAAAAGCATTTAAAAACATTTAAAACATATTAAGATAGCAGCGCTGCATGGGGGGTAGGGATCCCTACCCTCTAATTGTCCAAATTTTGTAGGGCTCCGGGATATCAAATCGTAACAAAAAATTGTTCGTGTGATTAGGCTGGTCAGCCTTTACACGTACGATATGTGATTCTGTGTGTCCTGAAGTCCGGTAATCAGGGGGACAAGTGTGCGCAAATCTTCTTATAAATAGATAAGTCCTGTGCTTGGGTATAAACAGAAACCGTGGGTCCTAGGGGTGTGGGCCGAGAGCGGAACCCAGTGTATAAAGGGTCGGGACTCTGATATAAACCCAATTAACCGCGATAGAGCGCCCAATTTTGAATGACAAAAACGGCTAATTTGCAGCCGCTTAAGCAATAGCAAACTTGCGATAGTCACCAATAAATGCCGTGCAGCGGTCTTAACGTCCCGATTGTCATTCAAACCCAAATAAGTGTTTATACAGACCATGGGCAGTGTTCTGTTCTCCATACACCGGGTATTCTCACACTCTCTACACGGATCATACTGTGTTTTCTAAATGGATTCCTTTCACCCGTTTCATTTTGCCAAAAATTCAACATGCGTTTTTTTTTTTTGATGCACGCCGCCATACAAGTCTATGGGCATCATTTTTTCTGCAAAACGAGGTGAAAAAATTTGCCCATCCTATGCAGTGGGCAAAGTGCAATTTCACATGCAATTCACCATGTTTTTTTTACTCACAATGCAGAATTTCACCCCATCAGAGTATGTACAGCAAGTTGGGGGCAGTTTTAACAGTTAAATCGAAAAACAAAAACTGTGGTACCGTGTTAGCCAGTAGCAGAAATAACAAATAAAAAAACAAACAAATACAAAAAGTATTGTAGAAGTGATACCTTATATTGGCTAACATTTTATATATATATTTTTTTTATTGTTAGCCAATTCTACAATACTTTTTGTATTTTTTTGTTTTTTTCATTTGGTATTTTAACAGTTAAATCTGTGATCCTGGCCAATTAAAGGGGTGGTTCACCCCTTTGTGTATGCTATAGAATGGCCAAATGCTAAGCAACTTTTCAATTGGTCTTCATTATTTATCTATTATAGTTTTTTAATTATTATCCTTCTTCTCCTGACTTTCTAGCTTTCAAAAGCGGTCACTGACCCCCACTAAAAACAAATCCTCTCTAAAGCTACACATTTATTGTTATTGCTACTTTTTATTACTCATCTTTCTGCTCCGACCCTCCCCTATTAATATTCCATATTCTCATTTAAATCAAGGCATGGTTGCTAGGGTAATTTGGACCCTAGCAACCAGATTGCTGATGCTGCAAACTGCCGAGCTGCTGAATAAATAACTCAAAAACCTTCAATAATAAAAAATGAAAAACATATGCATACAGCAGAGCACCTATCAGTTCAATTGGTAATGTGCAGCCAATAAGGAGGCTTGGTATAAAATGGTACTGTATAAATGCATCCTACGTACAACTTACCTGCTATATATTGTAAACCTCTGAATACCAGAAATAAAGCTCTTTATATATTACCACTGCCCAGCAGTGTCCATAGCAGAAGAGAGGTCAATTTTGAAAGATTGAGCCATCAAGCAATGGTAGATTGCAGTAAAAGTTTAGATATTTATAACAGAGTTAGATCAGGGAACTAATCTCACACCTGCCAGTATCACGCTAAATCAGTTCCATAAAAATTCACTACATAAATGTCACAGATAAAAGAACAAATGCCTTATTTTTTGTAATTTTTTTTTTTAAAAAAGTTGTCTTTTCTACCTCTCTTGGCTGATATATAACTGTCCAGGTTTAGCGATTCCCAAAACCTCAAAGGCAACATGTTTAATTATGTATTTTTTATTATATTACATTAAAATTATTGCTTAATATATATTGTATAACATGTATCTCTATATTTAGACCCTCTCCTATTCATCAACCAGTCTGGTATTCTCACCACTGCCTGGTTGCTAGGATAAGATGTCCCCAAAAGGGGCAAGAAAACAAATTTCCAGTAGAAAAACTCCAAAGAATGCAAAAATAGACTAATGAATTGAAATACCTAAAAGACTTTGACTAAGAAAGGAGGTAGCCTCTTATTGTGGTACCAAATAGGCAGAACTACTTTTTCCTCCACCTTAAAACCAGCTTACATATATATACAGACACAAAGTCATCTTATATATTTGTCTAGGTTTTCAAACCTAGGAGATTGTACCTGCCAAGAAACATGTTTGAGACCAAACGATAGTCTGAGCATAGAACGCGAGGGAAAGAGATATGTTGGCATTCAGTGGTTTAGTTGGAGTCCTGCTAAGATAGGACATAAGAGGTTTTGAAAATTGAAATCCACATTAATGGGACACTATACCCCTGGATATTGCAGGTCTCTATAGGTCTCATATTTTATCACATAAAACAGTGCTCATTTATAAACACTGGGCACATTTGCACCTGGCCAGTAACCCATAGCAACCAATCAGTGACTGGCTTTTTACAGGCAGCTGCCGGTTGAACAATAAAAGCAAACAGTTGATTTGTTGCCATAGGTTACTGCCCTGGTGCAAATTTGCCCAGTGTTTATAAATGATCCCCACCACTGTTGTATAAATAGAAACCATGTCATTAAAAAATAATACAGATTTTTCTAATGGATTTTTCTCAATTCCATCCCTTTGGCTCTAAAAGCACCGTGGTCACAGACAAATTTCTGACTCCTTCGCTTGTCGATCTTCTGGTTTTGACCCCGGTCTGTTTTACAGTTATAGCCTTTGTTTTCCAAGATCCCTATAGGCTGTGTTATTATTCTTGTGGGTTTTCTGGCAAACCTGCTATTCCTCAGCTGGGCTTCTCCTCTTCTCATCTCCAGTGTATGAGTCTCAGTGGGAAGCGTAGTGGTATTATCACCTTCTGACTCTCCGTGGTACCTGACACTAGAATCCTGCATGGGTCCAACTGGAAGGACCTGTGCCCAACCCAGACTCTCACCTGACCCACACCCCCCATCCAACACATCCCCCTACCTAGAGCCACTACCGGACCCTATAAGTTAAACTTACCTTGTGACAGACCCGTGAACCTGGAAAACTGGAAGTGGCATTACTGTGGACCGTACGGGAGGTCATCAACAAATGATGTTGTTTTGGTCAATTTTTGACTCACTGGAACTTGTGTATTATAATAAATAAAGTACCCCTGTTGCAAAATATGAGGATATTAGAAGTTACCTCTGAGTTCCATGACCTGTATAAAAACAATCAGACTTCGGCCTCATGTTTTTATATGGTCATGAAACTCCTCGGTAACTTATAATATCCTTGTATTTTACAAAAAGGAGGACTTTATTCACTATGTACATACCAATAAAATCTGATATTGCCCTTTTTTATACTTTTTACCTTGAGTCACGTTTTTGTGCTGATGTCTGTGCTCAGTCAGATATCAATTGACAGTAGTGCCGGCCAGGTTTTTGCACCCAAAGTCCAGCGCTGTACCAGTTAACCCCTCGACCACTGCCCTAGCTGGTCACTATCTCACATGTATTCCAAGCACCCATCTAACTGTACAGTGTCGGACTGGGATGCCAGGGGACCACCAGAAAACCTTAGACCGTGGACCCACTTTCCTCCTCTCTTCATTCATTCTCTTTATTCTCCTAGTCTTTTATCTACTTACTATATTATTCCATTATTACATCTATTTTTCCCATAAAGAAATAGGGAATGACCATGAACTACCCTAAATGTTTAACAGCAGGAGGGGTCACTGACACCTGGGAGTTTTCTTGTACCCCGGTGGGCCAGTCTGACACTGTAACTGTAGCAGGAAGAAACGTTCAGAGAAAACACAACTCTGTCCATTCATTGTATGAATTGATCTAGAATGTATGCGTGTCCTTGGTTTGTATGTGAGCACTGTGCTTCAAACCAGCCAAACCAGGCAGACTTTAGCACCTAACATGGCAGTGTTTTAATACAGGATCATCTAATGACACATATGAATTGAAAATGATTAATTTTATATGGTATTTATTTTATATGTTATGTGTTTTAAATTAATTTGTTTTATTTTACTTTTCCGGAGACCTGCAATGTCCAGGGGTATAGTTTAACTATAAGAGGGTGACCAAGTTACACTGGATTCATAGTTACAATAATTGTATTTATTGTTGCTTTGTCTTTAAGGATTTAGTAATATGTGATGGAAACTTTTGCTTTCATTTGTGCTTTCTTTGACATAAAATGAATCAAGAACACAATGTCTCTGAAAAATAAATTTTATACCCATTTCCCAGTACAAGAAACGCTTGTCCTATAAGCCATTAGGAAATACATGCATAGAATCTGCTGGGATTTACTGCAGTATATTTCTGTCAGACATGTTTATGGGAACAGATTGCAGGCTGAACTTAATCCGTTTGTGGCTCAGTCAGAAGTATTTTACTACCAAAAGCTTATGTTATTTTTAATAAGATGCAGTAAATAGGTTCAAACACTAGATCTGCTTTTTCTGTTTCCAAGGAAAAAGCGGTAGAATTCAGAGTTAAAGTCTACACTTTGCAGGATTTAACTTTATGTTTTGTTAAGGACTGAATGTTCGGCAAAGCTCTTACATCCGTAAATCCGTAATTGTATCGAGCTGACAGAAATGATTGTAAAGTGGGACTGGGGAGAGAAACAAATCACATTTTATAAGGGACTGTGTCCAATTCTACATCTGGATGCACCATTAACACATTGTCATACTAGCAGTGAATGTGGGTAATCTAGCATGTGTATTAAATATGGGGCAGTCAAATAATAATCTCCTAACATGATGCTGAAATCGGCCTTGTTTTGATTTCTTCACTTCTTTTGATTTTCATTATCGCTGTTGTTTCAGTAGTCTCTGCTCCCAAACCCCTGGTTTTAAGCTTTCCAGATAATGGATCTCATACTGGTACTACTGTGTTGTTGACTTTCAAACACTTTTTTCAGTTCAACCAGTTTTAGATTGTTCGCCAGAAATAAAGACTTTTCCAATCACTTTCTATGTGAATGTTTTTGTAATATTGACGTGTAAAGTTTCATTTTTCACCTTCTTATGTCTTTCTGAGAGTAAGGGCACACGGGCAGATTCGGGGAGATTAGTCGCCCCGGAGAAAAAAAAATTGGCAGCGGGATGGCACTCGTGGCGATTAGTTTTCCGGAGTCGCCCAAAGTTGCCCACGAGGAAACTTCGGGCGACTTCGGAAAATGAATTGCCGCGAGTGCCATCCCGCTGCCAATTTTTCATTATAGCCGGCGGGAAGGTAGGGTAAGGCAGTTCAGGGGGAGATTGTCTCCCCAAAGAAGAAGAGATTTGTCCCAGGGGTGACTAATCTCCCCGAATCTGCCTGTGTGCCCTTATCTTAGAGCATCTCGGGGGGGGGGGTCACTGACTCTGTAACTGTTCTAAACTGATACATTAGTTGACACATTAGCTGTGACAAGTAGCTTCTACTAGTAGCTCCATGTGCCCTCACCCTTCATGAAACTCAGGGATTTAGCTCAGCAGGGCCAAAGATAAGACTAAGGGTAATGTCACACCTGGAGATTTGGGGAGATTTAGTCGCTCAGCGACTAATCACCTCTTCTTTGGAGCGACGAATCTCCCGAACGGCTTCCCCCTGCCTTCTGTCTGCTACAATGAAAAAATGCCTGCGGCATAGCACTCGCGGTGCTTCGTTTTCCAAAGTCGCCCAAAGTTTCCTCATGAGGCAACTTCGGAAAACGCACGAGGCAACTTCAGGCGACTTCGGAAAACGAAGCGATGCGAGTGCCATGCCGCAGTTGGTTTTTCATTATAGCAGGCGACTAAATCTCCCAGTCTTATCTTTGGCCCTGCTGAGCTAAATCCCTGAGTTTCATGAAGAAGGGTGAGGGCACATGGAGCTACTAGTAGAAGCTACTTGTCACAGCTACAAAACGCAAGAAAATACCTTATCATAGACAATACTGAGAATTGCCTCTATTGTCTATTGTCTATTTTTGTAGCTGTGACACGTAACTGCTACTAGTAGCCCTGTTTGTTCACCTTCCAAACACATTTTTTCAGTTCAGCTGTTTTCAGATTGTTCGCCAGAAACAACAGTTCAGGATCTGCACCTAAATTACTGAGCTGCGAGGCTGAAATCCCAGACACGAACATTAAAATTTAAACTTAGATTTTATGAAAAATAGTAAAAATAATCTTTTTAAAAAGTCTTTATTTCTGGTGAACACTGAAACTGAAAAAAGTGTTTGAAAGCTGAATATCCCCTTTAATTAGTTTAAAATAAGGAATGACTATCAATCTGTTGTCTATCTGTTGACGTATCTATTAATGCATAATAGTGTATTCTGCATTTTTCATATCTATTTAGCAGAATAGCGATGCATATATGTTATCATCTACTTATTAAAGTTTTGTTTTGTCCATTAAGCCTAATATGACATTTGAAATAATGCTGTCGCTGTACTGCAGGATTACTTGCTTTGCTATTATTTATAACTCCCCCCTCTATTGGGCCATTATTTTGATCCCACCCTATGTAAAACACCAGTCAGAAAATACATTCCAATGTGTGCAGCCATGTTGTTACTTTTTGGGCATTGCCTCTCAGTGCCGGGAGTGAAGAAACCTTGCAACTGCTAAAGGGAGGGTTGTGTCAATAAATGTTTCTGAAATATAACTTTATTACATATCATATTATTGCATTAATGGAGGCTGGCTTACCAGCTTCTTGCCAATCTATTCTATATTATATATAAACATTTCCAGCCCCCCCCCACAATAAAAAAGTTCATACTTCTGGCATTTAACACATTGGGGATAGGGAGCTCCATTGAAATCAGTTTATTCAAGGGCTGTCTAACTGGAATCCTGTAGGCCACATGTGGTACTCCAAAGGATTTTTTAAGGTCCACAGCCTGTCCATTTTCTTCTTTGTGTGACATTATAATTTTATTGGTATCAGGCCCCTTGGCATGAGGCTTAGTGAATTATTGTCCCAATACATTCAAAAACCACAATTTGTTCTATAGAGTCAGTTTCTCTGCATGATTCCGACACTGTTATATGGTTATTTCTATATGTAGAGTATGTCTCAGGCTCTAGACTTCTTTGCCCAGGTAATGGAAACTAATACTAGTTAACTAAAAAAAAAAGCAGCAGTGTACGCGTGTCTTTGCCTATTTCACCGCCATGCAACATGATAAAAGCTGGAATGCATATCAAGAATATTAACCATAATCTGGCTCTTACTCAGACAGACGTTGTATTCATTAATCTGTATTTCGCCCTGAGCCATCATGATTTCACCACTTATTCTTCCAATGCTTTAAAATCAGTTTCCTTAGAGAAGACAGCCTTGGTCAAGGGGAATTTACACAACCTCCATACTTCAAACAATTCATCTCGCTCCATCCACTTGCAGACAAAGAAAGCAAAGATGTTTTCTTTATGTTCAGTTGCAAGAGCCAGCAGAACTCAGACATTTTTAACTATTTCACTGGGCCATGGAGCTATGCAGATGAAGGCCAGGGATAAGTTCGCTAGAAGCATAAGGGTAGGACTCCACGAGCGATTTTGTCGCAATCCGGCGTGCTGCGACAAAACGCATGCAACAAAAAAAAGGCAAGAGATAGAATTGCATTTTGTCGCAGCGCGTCGGATTGTGACAAAAACGCTCGTGGAGTCCTACCCTTAAACAGACTGGCTCTCATCTTGGGCAAGGTGCATTCATGCAAATAACATGGTGGTTTGCACCTATTTATTGCACTTTGCACCTTATCCTGCTCTTTGTAAATGATGACACTGATTAGTGCTATTGACAGCTCCATTGTGGAATGTTGCTAAATAGCCCTATAAGTAGTCCATTAAATTAAATCTTTTTCCCAAGTAAGGGCTCTTGCACACGGCCATTTTTGCCTGCACTCCCCTGCATTGCACTTTCTTCCATTCAGCCGCAGGGGAGCACAGGAGTAGACACAGTCAATTATTTTGAATGGGGCTGTACTCACACAGACGCATGTAAGTGCCAAACGCAGGTTGAGACACAGCATGTTGCATTTCACCTGCGTTCGCCGCATACATGCGTCTTTGTGAGTACAGGTCCCATCAAAATAATTGACTGCGTCTACTCCTGTGCTCCCCTGTGGCTGAACAGAAGAAATCGCAACGCAGGGGAGCGCAGGCAAAACGGCCGTGTGTAAGAGCCCTAAGACTGGCCATACAGGTATCAATAATACCATACAAATATGACAAATATGGTTTGGAGATCAGGCACGTTTGAATATATAATCTGCCAATGCTCAATGCTGCAGCTCCAGCTGTTCCAATCGTTTTGGCTATTTGCCCAAACAAACAGAACATTAGAGATGTTGTCAGCAGTACTTTAATAACAGTTGGGGCCCTGTAATATTTAAATATCTAATATATTATTATGTTATAATTTACAGTTTATATTGTTAATATGATATAAAGCCTTTTGTTAGCATCATTTTGCAGGCTGTCGTTGTATCCTGGGAGTTGTAGTCTACCAATAGCCAGAGGGGCACTGGCCTATACTATACTGTAAAGGAGAATACTACAGTATGTGAGTGACCATATGTTACGCTTTTGAAAAGAAAAAGAAACTCTGCAAAGTACACATGGGCAGAAACAAGGAAGGAGTCTTATAAGCAGCAAGGAGAGAGTTAAACAGTCACGCTAGGAGAAGGCTGTTTGATTTTACATGGTAATTACTGCAAATCTCCAGGAATCTATGGTTCATAAACCCAGAAAGCTGCAAAACAAAGATACTGCTGTTGTTACCTTGTTATGTAAATAGTCTCTAATTGATTTGAGAATGGAAATGTTTCTTTGAATACAAAAAAAAATGGAGACATTATTGAGGGGAAGTTGGGCTGTTCCACACAATTTTGAAATATGACACGTGGCCTCTAAAGCTGGCCATAGATGGACCGAGATGGTTGGGGAATTTGTTTGTATTTGACCTGATTGTCTGCAATATGTGAAGACCCCACAGGTGGCAGTTTTCATTGTTCATTCCCACAGGATCACAGTTGCTTTCAGCTGACCTGCAATTGGCTCAATCCTCCATTTCATCCAATGAATGCAAATTTTTAAAAAATATGTCCTTTTTCTCTGTAATAACAAAATAGCACCTTGCACTTAATCTCAACTAAGATATAATTCATTCTAATTTGAAACAAAAACAGCCTTTTGGGTTTATTAAATGTTCAAATTATTTTTAAGTAGAAGATCCAAATTATTTCCGTAATCTGGAAAACCCCAGATCCTGAGCATTCTGAATAATAGGTCCCATACCTGTAGTTGATTTAAAACACATGTCTACATTAACCTCATAGGGGGAAGAATTCTTTCCTGATTTCAAAGAGAGTCCCTATTTTTTTTATTGATCTCAGCAAGTACAAAAATCATTCCTCACCTACAAAACTGGAAGCCCAAACACATGGGGGTAAATTTATCAAAGAGTGAAGTTCCGCCACTAGAGTGAAATTCCGCAGCTCTCAGTTCATTTCTATGGGATTTTGAAAGGCGTATTTATCAATGGGTGAAAGTTCACCCTTTGATAAATACGCCTATAAAAATCCCATAGAAATGAATGGAGAGTGGCGGAATTTCACTCTAGTGGCGGAACTTCACTATTAACTTCACTCTTTGAAAAATATACCCCTTGGGGCAGTCACATAGGACAGATCAGCGCTGTGCAATATGCGCTCTATAAATACATGTTAATCATAATAATCAGTACTCATGTGTTGTGTGGTAGCTGCCATTCTGAGTAGTGTGAATCCAGCTAGTTGATTAAAAACAAGGAGAGGTGAACTGAGGCAAAAATCAAGGGACGAAGGGACGTGTGCATACAAGAACCTTGTGCATTGTTGTGAAAGATTCTGTCACAAATACAAAATATGCATAGGAAGCGGCATCTTTAAAAAAATTCTCACGAGAGCGAGTGGTGAGACATAAAGAGAACAAGTGTCAGACAGCTATTAAGGTGTGCCTGAGTGGTGCCAGATCTGGGGCGACACACAGCCAGTAATAGGATTAGCCCTCTCTCCCTGTGTTTGCATCATTTGCCTTTCCTTTTGTTACCATCCATTGAAGCGCCAGGTGTGGGCAGGAGCGCAGACTTTCTCTGTGATGTCAGATACATTGGCTGTAACTGAGAGAAACACAACCTGCAGGGATTACTTTATTATTTGTACAAACATGCACACTTACTGTATTTGGCCTTTCAGGAGTGGGAAGGTAGCCATGAATGACTACAAATCCAAGGATTTATGTTAGATGCTCCCAGACTTTTTAATTCAAGTCCTACTTTGCTTTTCCAAACTCCGCCTATCATAACTATGGTACATATATATGTAAAAACACTGCTGTAACAGGCAATTTAGGAAAATCTAGAGCAGCAGATGAATCCCGCAACCCCAATATCACCCTAACTGGCCTACAGTCAGTCTGGTACTTTAGTGACCATGTTTGCCATTATTGCATACTATTTGCAGTTGTAAATGTGCCACTGTGCTGCGCCTGCAACGTTACTGTGAAAGCTGTATATGAACAGCTGTGGGAGTGTAACACAGACAGTCATGGGAAGGGCATGGCAAAATCTCATGTGGACCTACTGTAAACGATGGGCCTGGGGTGAAAAGTGGCTTCTTTATAGCATAGATATAAGCAGAAGGCTACCCTTTTTGACAACATTCCAATTTATACTCCATTATTTTTATATTGGAATAACCAGGTCCATTTTTGTAAAACTCCTTAGTCACCTACACACATTTTACCCATGGTAGGCAATACTATGTTTTAAAGGCGTGCTAACCCTTTTTCCAATATAGTTCAGTTTCATGTGTTATGCACTTCCAAAAACTTTTTAGCCGGAAACAACTGCAAGTGACAGGCTGGAGGGCCACATTTCTAAATAATTAGAGTGTGACAGAACTGGTACTTTGCATTGAAAACATGGGAAGGGAGCACCACTGGATCAAATTTTCCAATGGAAGCACAAAAAAGGAAATTTAAGTCATTCAAATTTATTTCCAAATCGGCTCCTCTTTTCAAGATTTTAGGGACTGCTTTCAGGCACAAATAGGGCTGACAACCCCTTATATATCTCTGCAGCCAGTCACCCTTCCATTGAGCTCTCACTCAGCATTGGTATGTACCTCTATTTGTACAGATGTAAGGAAACAAGAGATTTATTTTGGCCTGAGCTCCTGTGTACTTGACACTTGGGGGCCGATTCACTAACTTCGAGTGAAGGATTCGAAGTAAAAACCTTTGAATTTCAAAGTTTTTTTTGGGTTACTTCAACCATCGAATGGGCTACTTCGACCTTCGACTACGAATCGAAGGATTCGTAGTAGAAATCGTTCGATTATTCGACCATTCAATAGTCGAAGTACTGTCTCTTTAAAAAAAACTTCGACCCCCCTAGTTCGCCATCTAAAAGCTACCGAAGTCAATGTTAGCCTATGGGCAAGGTCCCCATACTGTACGCTTGCCTAACTTTTTTTGATGGAAGGATATTCCTTCGATCGTTGGATTTAAATCCTTTGAATCGTTCGATTCGAAGGATTTAGTCGTTCGATCGAAGGAATAATCCTTCGATCGTTCAATCGTACTATCTGCGCTAAATCCTTCTACTTCGATATTCGAAGTCGAAGGATTTTAGTTCCTTGTCAAATATCGAGGGTTAATTAACCCTCGATATTCGACCCTTAGTGAATCAGCCCCTTGGATTCTGAACACAAAATGTAGAAATAAAAAAGATTAACTATGCAAAACAAACAAGGTCATGTTATGTAGTACAATGTCACAAGAAAAAGCTACTGTGAGTGTTGGGGCTGATTCTCAAGTTGCGCTTTTCCGCAGGCCGAGAATCAGCCCCAACACTTACATTACCTTTCTTATTTGCCTGCACCGGAAATGTCGCATTGGGCCAGATGCTGGCATAAGCGGCAGATTTTGGCACTAAAACGCATTTAGCATTTTTTCCATGTTTTAAAAAATGGAATTAGGCTAATGGAACAAGAAAAGATTTTTCTCAGCACTTAATTCTATGCAATGGCGGTGGGAATTCTTCCCAAAGTGCTTTCACACTGGCAAGAATATGGAATACAATGTGGCACTTTGTTTTCCAAAGTCACCCAAAGTTACCTTACAAATAAACGTCTGGCAACTTTTGGAAAACAAAGAGGGAGATGTGTCAGAGTAGAGCAGAACTAGGCAACAAATCTCCCTGTGTACCAGTTCCCCTCAAAGTGATACCCATTACAGGATACGTTTATTAGATTTTAAGATTTTAGGTTTCAGGTTCAGCCAGAAAGCAGCTTCATTCATTTCTACTTTCTGCATCAAATCATGCTTCTACTAAGTATATAAAAAGTGGTTTTGTTGTCTCTGATGTTAGATATACTTCATCACGTCAGTGGTGTGAACAACAGAATCCCTGAAGCCTGCAACATGACTAAAAGGATTTAAGCTTTATCGTGTGACCAGAAAAGGTGAATATACAGTAGTTTGTACAGAAGGAAGTGCTCTTTATAAAAATAGATTATTTTCCCAGCTATAATCACTTAAACAAACAGAAATGAGGGCATAGATCTGGAGGGACCAAGCTGGCAGTTTGCAATGGCCCATGTTTAAATACACAGTAATGTATGGCTCATTTTTTTATAGTCAAAAACAAGGATTTTGGCAGCACAGTTTGTGAGGACACACTAGGCCTCCTGACTTTGGAGGTAGTATAACTTTAAGGGAAAATATGGAAGATACACTCAACACTGACTTATTTTAAGCAAATGTTCAGTTGGCTTCATTATGTATTTTGATAGCCTCTTCCCAGCCTTTAAAGGGATACTGTCATGGGAAAACATGTTTTTTTCCAAAACGCATCAGTTAATAGTGTTACTCCAGCAGAATTCTGCACTTAAATCCAATTCTCAAAAAAGCAAACAGATTTTTTTATATTCAATTTTGAAATCTGACATATTGTCAGTTTCCCAGCTGCCCCAGTCATGTGACTTGTGCCTGCACTTTAGGATGGAATTATTTTCTGGCAGGCTGTTATTTCTCCTACTTAATGTAACTGAATCAGTCTCAGTGGGACTTGGCTTTTACTATTGAATGTTGTTTTGAGATCTGCCAGACAGCTGTTATCTTGTGTTAAGGTGGCCATACACTGAGAGATCCGCCCGTTTGGCAATGTCGCCATACGGGCGGATCTCCCTCCGATATGCCCACCTTGAGGTGGGCAATATCGGGCCGATCCGATCGTGGGCCCTATAGGGGGGTTATTTATCAAAATCCAAATTTATCTCATTATTTTCTGATATATACTCCGACCAAATCTGCATGGGTTATTTCCGCCTTATTTATCAATACACTTTCCCGAAACATACAAGTGCGGGAAAAAACTTGAATTGTACGAAAATTCGAATTGTACAAATGTGTCGGATTTTTTTGCCCAAAAACCTCAAAATCTTCAGATTTTTGCACAAAGCCCAGCGCAGATCAGGATATCTTCGGGACTTCTCTCATTGATTTACTGTATATATATCCTCGGCAGGTCTGAGATGCCGGATTTTAATATTCAGAATTTTTCCATTTGAGGTTTGTTTTTCACTAAAAATTTGGATTTTATATAGAATTTTTCAAGATTTTGCCATTCGGACTTTACTAAATAATCTCACAGGAGTTGGATCTTTTTTTATAGTAGTCTCCCTTCAGTAGAACAGTTGTGTCCCCTGCATGGACATTGAGTCAGCCTGCCTGGCTTTGGAACTGTTCAGGAACCTCTTGATCCCTGGGCAAAAGGCACACACATACAGTATTATAAAATATCTGCCACGAAGACAGGATTATGTAATAAACATAAAAACATAAAAAATAAATGCATACAGATGCTATACTGAGAATTTCTACTTGCTGAAATACACATATAAACATTATCAGCGCCTGACAGATTGAATTAAAAACGGACTCCTTTTTGGGATACGTGTAGCTCTTGGTCTTTCAAGACTATAGTATTCCTGCTCTCTAAACAAAACTGTAACAATGTCCATCCAGTATGTTTCCTAATAGCGCATGTCCGCCCTTGCCTAATACTATTCTTCCTCCAGGGCTCCCATTAAGTGTCAATTATCTATGGTCTAATGTTGTTAGAGTAAAGTTGGTTTATTTCTCTGGCATCTATAAACAAGTGGCAGGCTTGTGACATTACAGCATCCAACAGGCCATATTACAGCGAGGAAAACTGAACATCTGCAGCGGAAATGGTAGAAGAATAGTGTTATACGGTCATCATTTTACTGCTGAAATGTCAAGCTTGGAGCTCTCTGGCTTTAGCAAACTACACACCCACCATCCACAAAGCTAACTTTACATGTCAGAATCTTAAGAAAATTACCTCTTTGCCATTGGTTGCAGGCTGCTGAGCTGCACTGGTTTTTACTGGGTTTTTATTTATTTTTTTTGCAAAGTTTGACTGTAAGCCAGTGGTCCCCAACCAGTGGCTTATGAGCAACATGTTGCTCACAAACTCCTTGGATGTTGCTCCAAATGGCCTCAAAGCAGGTGCTTAATTTTCAATCTCTGGCTTGGAGGCAAATTTTGGTTGCATAAAAAACAAGCCATGTGCCTGACCTGGAGAGTCATTGCCACCTTGTTATTAGCTTCTGCCCACTAATTCCAGTTATATCTGTCTGGGTTCAGTTTTCAGCTCATCCACACTTGCCACTTACTTCCAAAGGAAGTACAAAAAATAGAAATGTCAGTGTCAAGTGGTGAGCGATATCTAGGGTTATTGGATAACTGACCTAAAGCATGTGCTTCAGGTTTTACATTACACCCCTCAATTTAAACATTTACTGTATGTATGTTAATTTGCAGTTACATGTTACCCACAGAGCAACCAGTAGAGGGAGCTCCAGTGCCACAACTGTGCCATAGATTCAGCCTCAGTACCAAAAATACCAATTTGAAGTTAGAGCAGAATGCACCCACTTATACTCATTTAGTAACACTGTAGCTATTCCTGGATGCCTCCCAGTGAATTCCTTGTCCTTTTAAATCAGGACACTGGACACCCCTGATATTCTTTCCATAAGGGTCATGAATGACACGGTTTAATGTGCTGCCATCCAGCTGCTACAAACTACACTTCCCAGCATCCTCAGCCAGCCCTATCAGTTTTTAGACATTTATAGACCTTGGTCATTTTAGAATGATGACTGGTACACCAATGAACAGAAAGGGTTGATTCCTGAATCTGTTCTGTAAATAAGGGGGTTTTCTTTGGCTTTCGGAATGCAAACCCACCTGATTATTAAAAATATTTACTGACTTTGAAAAAGATAGAGTTCCTTTTTTTTGCTTGTATTGGGGGAAGTGTAACCATATGGATCGCTTCCCTTCTTTAAGAAATACTATAAATATGTTCATCAAGACTGACATTAGGGATGTCAAAGTACTTTTTGATGATTTATTAAAAAATTCATCAAAATGATTAAAATGTACTTATGTCCAATGTTTTCAGATCATTTGGTGGGCAGTGGAGTTTTTTTGAATTCATTGGTGGTCAGTGGAATTTGCCCCTGCCTGTCCCTGTTAAGTATCTCTGCATTGCCATTGATTGATATGTAACTTACAAAAGCTTCTATGTAAGTTGCTAGGCAAATTAGGGCAGTTTTTTTGCAGAAGTTATATATATTTTGTACGTTTTGGGGGGTTATTTATTAAAGTCCCAATGCCAAAAACTTGAAAAATTCAAGTTTTGTTTACTATAAAATCAAGTGGAAATAAATCTAGAATTTTTCAGAATTTATTAAACCCTGAGTGTGTTAAAAGTCCAAATAAAAAGGTACTCCAACTCACACCTGCTGAGTTGTAGAAGTAGAAGTCAATGGGAGAAGTCCCGAAGATTTCCTGATCTGCGCTGGGTTTTGTGCAATAATCCGAAGATTTTGAGGTTTTTGGGCAATAATATGAAAAAATTTGAGTTTTCGGCCGTCAAATCTGAAAAATCTGAAAAAGCAGATCTATTCAAATCAGGTAACAAGTAAATGGTTTATGGACAACTGGCGTGCATCTGATGTTTTACTACTGCAAAATTTAAAAAATTATGGCTGGCAAAAACTCCCTTTGAGGGTTAACGAATTTAATATGTTATTTTGAATTCAAATATTTACAAATACACATCATCCACAAAAAATCTGAAGCTCTCGCTCATATTTATGATAAACATGGAACTGGAATATGATAACTGGGTCTCAGCAGCTCTGACTGGTATTTGTGTTTGTTAGTGTGTTCAGGGCACAGACGTGCACAGAATTTGCAGAAGCATCACTCTTTTACTAGCAGTAAAACTCTCACACTGGGAGGGCAGAATATTAACCAGTTTCAGGCCTGTGCCTGTCAGCAACCTGCTTGCCCAGATATTTCGCTTACAACTTGTCTTGGGCAGTTAGCTGCAATAGCAGAGCGCCATTGCAAGGCAATCATTTGTACCATTTGGAGAGGGCCGGCTGTCTTCCAAATTGCTGAGCATGTTCTCTGAAACACACTAAAAAACACTTCAATACCTCTTAGATAGGCTTTATAAGAATATTGATCTAATATAGCTTTTAATTGAAGTCGTTTTTCTTCTAGATCACTCTGTATATTTATAGCTATCGATCTATGTAATTGTTGTAATAGAGCTATTTCTTTTAATAATAATTGAATTTTCTGTTCCCTTTGTTTCTTTAATCTAGAGCAATCAACTGACCCCTGACTACGCATTTGAGTGCTTCTCACAACATCGCCGGATTTATATCAGACGAGTGGTTGTCTATAAAAAAAAATCCTTATCATTGTTATCTTTATCATTCTTATTTGTTCCTTTGTTACCTTAGACGAATGACGCTAATGTAGCCAGAAATTTGCATATAAATTGTGGTTGATCAGAGTTAGGCACATATACATTGGCTAGCGTGATTTTTTTTTTATTCGCTATTTTCCCCTTTAAGATCACATAGCTACCCTCTATTTTTTGATCAGTTATTACCAATGGTAAATCTTTATGTATTAAAATCATAACTCAGCTTTTCTTCTCTGGGTTATTACCAGTATATACATGGAATAATATTTAAACTTGGGTACTGTACCTCTCTTAAAGTGGATTTCCTGTAACATTGCGATCTTTGCACCCAGTCTCTTACATTGGCCTACTATTAGTGCCCTTTTCAAAGGATTATTTATTCCATTAACATTATATCTTATCACTTTAAACTCCATAACCTTTTGCATTTCCCAACCAGGCCCGGACTGTCAATCTGTGGGTTCTGGCAATTGCCAGAGGGGCTGCTATAAGGTGCGATAGAAAGTCAGTATTTAGTGGGCTGGTGGGGGCTGTTTGGGATTCTAAGTGGGCTGATTGGGCCTCTGTGTACCTGAAATGCCAGGTCCTATTTTAATTCTCAGTCTGGACCTGTTCCCAGCCATTGTATCATTGACCCAGTTCAACTTAGTACATACATAATATATCTTACTTGTTGTAAACCTTGTCCTACAGGAAAAAAGAAGGGAGGGAATTGAGTAAGGGTTAGTTTTTGGAACTTTAGTTCCCTGATAGACCATACCAGACAGATGTAAGAGTAAAGGTGGCCATACACGGGTCGATAAAAGCTGCCGATAAAAGGGCCCGTGTATGGGGCCCTCCGACGGGCTTCCCCGATCGATATCTGGCCGAAAGTCATCCAAATGTCAATCAGACGGGACTCAAAAACCCTCATCTGTTCGCTGATGCGGTCCTACGATCTGACCGCCCGTTACCCATTGTTAGGATCCGATCGTTGGCCCTAGGGCCATCGATCGGATAAGCCCCTTATTGCCCACCTCAAGGTGGGCATATCAGGGAGAGATCCGCTCATTTGGCGACATCACCAAACGAGCGGATCTCTCTGTGTATGGCCACCTTAAGACCCACTTCTGGGTTAAATGTGTCGGCCCTAAAGTTGTGGGGGGATCGGTTTTCAACACAGAGATGTTTTTTAAGGGAAAAAAATATTTGTATACACATACAGTATCGACATATTGAGCCACTTGCCCATTTGGGTTCTTTAAAGCAATTTGGCATCTTATCTGCCCGTGTATGGGGCCCTCCAACAAGCATACCCAATTGGCAAAAAAACGGCCAGATCATAATCGGGCAGGCTTGATTTTTCTGTTGGATCAAGGACCGCACTAGCTCATTGATTCAGTCCTCACTCTGACTTTTTGTATCATCTTCATTGTAATACGATAATTTGGCCCTAGGGCCAAATGATTGCATTACCACGATAATGCCCACCCAAGGTGGGCCTGTTAGAGGAAAGATTTGCTCGTTCGGCTAACAGTGTATGGTCACCTTAAGTTAAGAGGGATTATTTATTAAAATTCAAATTTATCTCATTATTTTCTAAAATATATTCTGACCAAATCTGCACAGGTTATTTCCCTTTATTCATCAATACATTTTCCTGAAAAATTCCAGATTGGAAAAAACGTGAAAATCGTACAGAAATTCTAATCATATGGGTTTTTCGGATTTTTCGCCCAAAATTCTACTTTTTATATTTTTGCCTGAAAACCACAAAATCTTTGGATTATTGCCCATATTGAGGTTGGCGATATCAGGCTGATCTGATTGTGGGCCCTAGGGCCCAATGATCGGATCATAATTCACGGAATACAGGCGGCCGGATCACGGGGCCACATCAGCGAACAGATGTGGCCACGATCCAACGTTGGAGGGCCACATACACAGGCCAAAAAGCTGCCGACTCGGTCTGTTGCAAAAATAGCTTTATTTACATCTTGTTTAAAAAATAAAAGCCTGATGCGTTTCGTGTCCCCACAGGACAGGCCTATGATTTAGTGTACTGTGGGGACACGAAACGCATCAGGCTTTTATTTTTTATACAAGATTTAAATAAAGCTTTTTTGTACTACTTTACAAATATTTCAAGACTCCTTTACTTAATTTGATCATATTTTTGAGGTGTCGGAATAGTGCCAGCTCTATTTTTCAGGTTTTGTATGCATTTTCTCCCCCTGCTGAGGGCTTGGAGCTTGAGCAACCGGACCCCATATGGAAAGCGGTAAGCTTATCCTTATATCTTTCTAATGTCCATGCTTTCTATAACTTTGTCCTTTAATCAGCAAACGACACTAGGGGGCACATTTACTAATGGTCGAATATTGAGGGTTATTAATATTCGACCCTCGAAGTAAAATCCTTCAGCTTCGAATATCGAAGGATTTACCGCAAATACTTCGATCGAACGATTTAAAGGATTCGAACGATTAAATCCTTCGAATCGAACGATTCAAAGGATTTTAATCCATCAATCGAAGGATTTTCCTTCGATCAGAAAAAGCTTAGCAAACTTATGGGGAAGTTCCCTATAGGCTAACATTGTAGCTCGGTAGGTTACAGTGGCAAAGTAGGTAGTCAAAGTTTTTTTTAAAGGGACAGTACTTCGACTATCGAATGGTCGAATAGTCTAATGATTTTTAGTTAGAATCGTTTGAGTCGTAGTCGAAGGTCGAAGTAGCCTATTTAATGGTCGAAGTACTCAAAAAAAACCTTTCGAAATTCGAAGTTTTTTTACTTTGAATCCTTCACTCAAGCTTCGTAAATGTGCCCCTATGACACTAGGGGGCAGATTTATCAAAAAAAAAATCGAATTTCAAGCTATTTTTTGTGTACTTCGACTAGGGATTAGTCCAAATTCTATTTGAATTTGAAAAAAACTCGAAAATTCGAATTTTATAAATTTATCATGTACTGTGCCCTTAAGAATTAGAATTCGACTATTCGGCATCTAACACCTGCCGAATTGCTGTTTTAGCCTATGGGGAACCTATTTGGAGTCAATTTGTGGACTTTGAAAAATCAAAGTTTTTTTCGAAGTCGATGGAATGCGCTATTAATTCGATTCATACGATTCGGCAGAATACGGACCTATTCGATTGAAAATGGACCTATTTGGTAAAAAAAAACTTAGACCTAGTTTCGGTTGGTCTTTTTTAATTCGAATTTCGACGTTTTTCAAATTCAAAATGCAACGCTTGATTAATATGCCCCTAGGCATCGGTTCCTGGAGTTGCAAGGAGATCATTTTGCTTCTAGTAACCTTGCAGAACAGCTAATATAGCTCTGATACAATAATAACAACCATAATAGGTAGAAACAGTAAAGCGGCCATAGCAATTGTTTTGAAAAAGTCATTATTGCATTGTATAAGATTTGCCTATCTTGTTTATGGGTAATGTAAAAATGTAACTCAGACTTTGAAGGTTATCCCACAGACTTTATTTAATTTTATATTTAAAAGAAACAGAACAGATAAGTAACCCCCACACAAATATAATTATAAGCTAATAGGCAGGTACATACACAAAGGCCTTGGGTGCATGTGTGAGCAGCAGTATATCTGTTCAGCTGCCTGATTATGGCATGCCCTATTCGTTTACCTTACCCATAATTCTCTTACATACCTTCTATCATCCTATCCTGTACATACTACACATGATCATACTGTCATCTGGGAGCTCGAATAATGAGATGCAATACTGGATTGAAAACATTCTGCAAAAAAATGCGTTATGCATGCCGCCATATTCTATGATGAAAGGTCAGTTGTGCATTGACTGTAACCCTACACTACTGTGCTTTGCTGCGTAATACTTGGTGCCTTTAATTGTGTGAAGCAACAACGTATTGCTTGTGTATTGTGCTCCTATTATATACCCTGATAACCAATGGGCCACAGCAGCCAACGTGTGGTACTGGCTCTTATTGTATCAAAGCGGATTTTTGGCAGTAGAGTAGACTAATCCACTTCTGAACTCATGCACATAAAGGAACAGTTCAGTATAAAAATAAAAACTGGGTAAATAGATAGGATGTGCAAAATAAAAAAATGTTTCTAATACAGTTAGTAGGGATGCACAAATTCACTATTTTGGATTCGGCTGATCACCCTAATCCTTCGCGAAACATTCCGTTTAATACTGAATCTAATCCTAATTTGCATATGAAAATTAGGGGTGGGAAGGGGAAAAAAATTTTTACTTCCTTGTTTTGTCACAAAAAAATCACACAATTTTCCTCCCTGCCCCTATTTTTCATATGCAAATTAGGATTTTGTTCAGCCTGGCAGAAGGATTCGACCATATCCCAATCCTGCTGCAAAAGGCCAAATCCTGCTGAAAAAGGCAAAATCCTGGCCGAATCCAGAAACGAATCATGGATTTGGTGCATCCCTAATAGTTAGACAAAAATGTAATGTATAAAGGATGGACTAATCTCCCCAAACTGCCTCCCCACCAGCGAAAATTCGTTTTCTGAAGTCGCTGAAATTGCCTCACAAAGAAACTTCGGGCGACCTCGGAAAACGAATTGCTCCGAGTGCCATTTCATTTTAGCCAACGGGAAGGCAGTTTGGGGAGATTAGTCGCCTCGAAGAAGAGATGTCGCCGGCGACTAATCTCCCTGAATCTGCCAGTGTGTCTCTGCCCTTAGCTTGCACCTCAGATTAAAAAGCAACAGTTTTGACGCAAGTGGTCCCCCCTCAGGTCACTGATTGGTTACTGCCTGGTAACCAATCAATGGAAACCAAGTGAGATGCAAAGCAGGAAGTAGTGTTCTGGCTATTATGTTAAACATCAAGCCACTCCAGCCTTTATACATTACATTTTTGGCTAACTAACTATATTAGAAACATTTTTTTATTTTTCACGGCCTATCTATTTATCCAGTTTTTATTTTCATACTGAACTATTCCTAAAGTACATTTTTTTCTGGCTACTGGACTCATATAGGATAAACAATTTCTTATTGAATAACAATTAAAATGTATAAATTATTCTTTTTAGTTTTAAGGTCCCCCCTCTTCTCTGACCCCAGCCCTTAAGACCTTTTTAGTTTCAGCTAACAATGGTGGTTATACCCACTGCTGACTGATAATAAAAAAGGCAGATGATGAGAAAACAAAACACCAATCTTTATCCAATTTCTGTGGTAGCTGTAGTTTTGCAGCATGCAGGAATAGTTTTGCTAATTTCCATTAATTTTTCACTCACTTCTGATCATATCTATGGAAGTAGTAAATATTAGTTGTAGGACTTGAGCCCCATTTAACTCCTTTCAATGTGACGGAGCTCATCTAAGGTTTGCTTACAGTCCTAATATTACTGAAAATGCTTTGCAATCCAATGTTTTTTATGTGGATTATCTAAAATTCTTGAAATCTGTAAAACTAAATAAAAATTTAAGTTGAAGAAAAAAGAAAATGCTTTACAATCTATGTGACCCCAATGGGCCCACTGCACAAGGGATAAGATATAAATATCTGACAGGTTTCAGCCCAGTAGAACTTTAGAACCCCATCCATGGTGAAACTATAACAAACTATCCATGTGATTTTAATCCATTTTGTAGAGGCACATTGGAAAACCAAGATAGATCAATCGGCAGTGTGAGAATGCTAAGGGAAAGCAACAGAATGTCTGGTCCCACTGTATATTCCAGCAATGAGGTGTCCAGCACCTATTGTGCTTTTCCAGCTTCCATAGAAATGTCAGTTTGCACACACAGAACTGCTCGGTTTCAGAGCTGGAGCTGAGCGAGCAATTAAGAATCAGGAGATTTGCTGCTTGCCTTAGGTCCAAAAAAAGAAAGACTGTACGGATTCCTTCAGTTAATGAACTTGATTGTAGAATACACATTTATGAATACTAGTGCCAGAACCTGTAGCTCAAGCAATCCAAAACACGCTAGTTAACTACACACAGCAATACAAGTATGATAAATGGCACAACAGCATCTGTTGCCGGTAGTGAGTAGGTCAGACATTTTTGAACCTGAACCTGCTCCTAACCCGCTACTTCCCAACCCAGTCTGAAGTCATCTTTTACTTTATGACACAGATTTGTCCGTATTCCCCTCTGATGATATTGTTGGGATCAGCCACCATAGAAGAGGGGTCAGCAATTTTACATCACCAAAGGGGAGGGGCCCTGGCAGCTTGAAGCTTGATCCATTGCCAGTCCAAACATGAGGCTCACCTTCTTGGCACTAACCCATTCAGGTTTTCATCACTACTGTTTAGGCCTGACATACTGTATCTGATATCAGTTGCACAATAGTACTTGTAGGCAATTAACACTGATGGAAATGAAGAAGGGCTGATGTGGTTCCACCTTTCGAGCTACTAATAATCTCAGCTGCTAAAGTGCCTGACAGTGTTTGCCATTAACCTATGATGGGGTCCATCTAGATCTCTGTCTAAACAAAACAAACAAAACAAAACTGTATAATAACAGGACAGAGTAAACATTGCATCAATCTGCTGTTCTGTATCAGAGATCATTCTAAATATACAACAGTATAAATACCATTTATATAAACAAGCTGCTGTGTAGCCATGGAGGCAGCCATTCAAAGCTGAAAAAGGTGAAAAGTCACCGGATACACAACAGATAAGTCTGTAGTACACAATGGAATTCTTCAGAGCTTATCTGTTATCTACTGTGTATCCTGTGCTTGAATGGCTGCCCCCTCCCCCCCCCCATGGCTACAAAGCAGCTTGTTTATATAAACTATAGTTGTGTTTCTGAAGCAAGAACACCAGTTTTATCAGTGCAGGGCAGCTATATATTATATTGCCAATTCTTTAAAACACATTCATTTTTAGATGTTACTGTTTCTTTAACGATGGAAATGAAAACCTAATATAAAAGAAATATGTTTGATTTTTTTACAAAAAAAAAATCTCAGCCAACAGACTTAACGAGATACTGACATCAGAAAATAACCTTTTTATTATCTATCATAACATTGTCTTTGAATGCTATTTATAATTTTGCCATAAACGTATTTGCCTGATGCTGTTACATTACCTTTATTACTACCCTGTTCCTGTATGAGGGGGTTGCCATGTTTGAGCAGCAGGAGTCAGTTAGCATTAGAAACTCTAACTGACAGGCTGAAAAGGGATAGTCAGGCTGGCAAAACAGTCAGGTTTAGAAAATTCAATTGACAATTACTTACAAAAGCAGAATTATCAGCGAAAAATGATCAACGTGAGCTATAGGTAACTTTTAATGTAGATTAATATTTTTAAAAGAAAATTTTTGGTGTCAGTATCACTTTAATCATCTAAAATATTTTTTAAACAAAATTAATTTTATGATAGGAACTTTATCATTAGATTAAAGGTGTCACCAATGGTCTTTCTTCTTCTGGTTCTTTTACTACACTACTTTTCCCACCAGCCCAGAGGTGACATTTAGGTGCAATATTTGTCCCAGGGAAATACTATTGTAAATTGTCTATCAAACCCATAGCACAGAATCATTTACCTTGATGAAAATGCAATTTGTCAATGTCCCTTCTTACAGCAGTGGCACATGTAGAAATTACAGGTGCTCTCTCCTCATTTATATTCTAGGCAATTACTTTTGAAACAAATGGGGGTGTGAAATGGGGTTCCTCTCTGCAGAGTAATGGCCAGCAGTTTAGACTATAAAACATAAATTAAGTGCAATGATGGACAGTCATTGTCATGGTGTATAAAAAATGACTCTAGTTGTAGTTTGACAACTTTAGAGAAAAAAAAAAAGAGTGTTGTATCTCTTTTAGATTGCTGATCAGACTGCAGTGTTCTGGAATGGGGAACACAATGAGTAATGGTTGTTCATTAAAACTAGGGATGCAGCGAATCCAGGATTCGGCCTTTTTGAGTAGGATTCGGGTTTGGCTGAATCCTTCTGCCTGGCCGAACCGAATTTGCACATGCAAATTAGGGGCAGGGAGAGAAATCGAGTGACTTTTTGTCACAAAACAAGGAAGTAAAAAATGTTTCTACTTCCCACCCCTAATTTGCATATGCAAATTAGGATTCCAATTCGGTTTGCCCGAATATTTCACAAAGGATCCTGGGGTTCGGTGAAATCCAAAATAGTGGATTCAGTGCATCCCTAATTAAAGCACTGACTATGTGCAGGGCTGGAGTTGGAGAAGATGGGGCAGATAGAAATGCAGGAAGGCTGAAGTAGGCATGCCTAACCTTCTGACCATTTATTCGGACAAACAGGTGAGGGTCTGACGCATTTTATGCCTGTTGGGGCACTTACTATGAGTAAGTGCCGGAACAGGCACGAAACGCGCCAGGCCCTCATCTGTATATCCTAATAAAATCTTAATTAAATGTGTGTTATTACTTTCTGGAGAAAAACTTTTGTTTGATTCTACTTGCTTATGCACCCGTGGACTGGGGTAAACTGTGAGTATATTTTTCTCCCCTTCCTTTCATTGCCCCCAGTAGTGTTGCTATTAGCAATTTGCATCAATTTTGTTATTATGCCTAACCTTCTGTCCTACAGCTGTGGTTAAACTGCAACTCCCAGCCCTTTGTTTGCTAGGTTGTTGGAACTTGCAGGGTTGCCACTAGGGTTGCCACCTGCCCGGTATTTTCCGGCCTGGTCTGTAAAAATTAAGCTTGATCCAAATGTTATTAATAGGGAAAATGCATAAAAATATAGGAAGGCCGGAATTTTTTCAAGAAAAGTTGGCAACCCTAGTTACCACACATCTAGAGAGATGCAGGCTGGGAATGTGTGAAGTTTATATAGAAGCACAGCTCATTTTCACAGGTCCCTATGATTATGAAGACCAGGGGAAACTCAATGCTCTACCCTAAACCCATCCCTGTGACTAGGGTTGCAGGCAGTGGCACAAAAGGGGAGGAGCCATCAGGCAGTACCGTTAAAGGGGCTGAGCCACAGGGTAGCGCCGCAGAAGGGGCGGGGCCACATCACAGAAGCCAAAGGAAATGTAAGTTTTTACTGGAGGGCAAGGGCTTTTGTAAAGGGTATTACAAATTATCGGCAGCAACATTGCCGGTAAATTTGTAATACCGGCCCCGGCAGGTGTTTTAACGGCCACGTGGCAACCCTACCTGTGACACATGAAGGTCTCAGGGCAAACCCCCTTACAGTTAGCCAGAGGGGCTGCTATAAGATGCCATAGAAAGTCAGTATTTAGTGGGCTGGTGGGGGCTGTTTGGGCCTATGTGTGGGCTGATTGGGCCTCTGTGTACCTGAAATGCCAGGGCCTATTTTAATTCTAAGTCCAGACCTGGCTCCATTTATAAGCAGGAATAGCCAGCAAGGGGCCCTCCAGCTGTGGCTACTACAGCTTCCAGCATTCTGACAGTTTTCTCTATCACCCCACCAGGCCCGGACTGGATCTGTGGGTTCTGCTGCAAGGCTTCCCAGTCTCCATGATAAGGCAGCCATTAGAGCTCATATTATGTATCATTGTGTTATAAAGGGGCGGTACTTTGGTCCCTGTTGTCGTCTCCCTTGTATGACGTATGAAGCAGCAGATATTTATTATTGTCAAGTGTCTCTACGAGCAGTTTGTCCTGTGCTCCCTTCAGGTTCAGGCCTGTATTTGAGCCAACAAATCACCCACGTCACCACTACCGAGAAAAGGGCTAAGACGCTGGCTACTGACAGGCAGATGGGCCCTGCGGGGGAAGGGGCAGGGGCCCCACTGTATCTGTTGACAAAAACAAGGCCAGCAAAGAGCAGAACGACCATGGCCAGAAAAGAAAACACTACGCACACACAGCCCGCAGTTAACACCGCCCTCTTGCAGCTCTGGCACCGTTCATAGCCTCTTCTGGCAGATGGCGCGCTCGGGCCCGGTGTCTCATTCAAAGCGGGAAAGGCTCCGCGGCCTTGCGTGACACCTGACGCTGCATCTTGTGCCGGGTGTAAACTGTAGCGCAGGTCCGCAGAGCCGTGAAAGAGCGCGCCACCTGCCGACTGCTGGTGAAACTGCAGCCCGCGTTGCTGTGGAAGATACGTTATGGGAGGGAGGGCGTCTTGGGGGAAAGGGTCGTCTGGTCGCACGTACAAAGGGAAAGCCTCCGCCACCTTGGTGTTCATTGGCAGAGCGTCCACCCGAGAGTCTGGTACTACGGTGCGATGTCTACAGATAGGGCAGCAGAGGCGCCACGGCCTGTCTTCCCGGCGGTGCAAGGTGTTCAGGCACTCCTGACAGAAAGTGTGCAGGCACTCCAGCAGCTTGGGGGCCCTCCTGTCCAAATCAAAATAGTTGTAGCAGATTTTGCACTCGTATTCCTCATAGGAAAGAGCCAGATCAGAGCCCATGCTGCTGCTGGATTGGTTCACTGCCATTTTATATCTCCACACAAAAGCTGAAGAAGAGCCTCTGGCCTCACTGTATTCTGAGGGACAGGCAATGGCACATTTACCTCACAGAGTGAGATACTCATCCAGTTACCATGGGCAGTTTGCTTCTGAGGGTTGTCAGTGAGGTGCAGCCAAGAGAAATAAGTGTTTTTTATTCAGCAGGTGATCGCTTGGTGAGAACCTTCACTTTAGTCAAAGCCATGTCCCTCGAATGGATATATATAGCGCCATTCATGGGTCTTCTACTAGTAACCTGACAAAGGTAATATCACTATTCCAACGGCCATTTATTAGCAATCCAAACAAAACAAGGCTGGTGGATTGAAAGCAGTTCACACCAAGATCGTTCATTCAAAACGTATGGTATCCCTCGCTAGGGTACCGCTCCGCATACATATTATTAAACAGGCAGATGACCTGGAGAAAAGTTCATTGGACGAGTAGATGTACTCACCTTGAGTGAGCATCACTGAGCAGAGCCCTGTTGACAGGCCATAACAAAAAGGCCATGCTATTCATGAATAAGTATTGGCAGCTTCATCATCTTCCGGAATTGATCATCACATTTGGAGAAGACGCTCTGACAAGGCATAAATGTGTCCAGAGAGCCAGCATCTCAGCATCCCTTCGACTTGACAACTGAATTCTCCGTGCTGCTCCTCTGCCTTCCTTTGTCTCCTCCTTTGGATGCTTATTTGGAAAGATGAATGTGATTTTTCCTTCTTCCAGCTCGATCCATCCCGTTTTTTTTTTATTTTTTACTGTCTCGCCCATTTGTTGGGCAGTCAGATATGCGAAGGAGGAGAGGATTTGCTTGCAAACACATCCTCTTAGTACTTCATTCTGCCAGTGCCTTTCTATATGTAACAAAGACAGCAGCTGCTGCTTCTCAAGTCTGTCTTTCTGTGCTGCCTGCCTGCTTTCCAGTAATGTGATGTAATGCCAAGGCTTTTGTTTTGCACGATTTGGCTTGCTAATGTGCAGGATCATACTGGTCTGGAGAAGAAACAAACAGCGGCATCTCTCACCTTTTTTTCTCCTTGTTCATATCTGATTTCATTTCTGTTCAAGGGCGACACTGCCTTGTTTTATAACAGAGTATAGACTGTGACTGCTGTCTACAGTAAACACAATGCATCATGCCTTCCTTATTGGCTAATGAAATGGCTCACACAGAATGAAAGGAGCAATAGGATAGAGATTCCAAATCACCAACCAAGGGCACTAGACAGGGCAGATCTTCACAGAACGTATTTTAATCAAATTCTTTCCAGACAATGCTAATATATTTGTATAGTATTTATAACACTCACACTGGTTGAGTGTTAAATTTTTAAATTAAATCTGAACTACAGAAGATACAAAACATTATTGCTTTGTAGTGTTAGAATAACAAAAAGAAGTTGAACAAAATTGTAAAAATATATGATTGACAAGTACAATGCAAATGCCATAATCATTTTGCAGAAACAACTGAACAATAACTGAAAATAATTGTAAATTTGACATAGTTTTCCCATAGACCTTAGGAATTGCCAATGCTTCTACCTCAATGCCTAGCTACATAGATGATGGAAGTGAAAAAGTTAAACCTTGTTTAGTGAGAATTCTAAAAAAAACCTTTGACCAGATTAATGATTGAATAGGGCTGCTTTATTATCTCCCATATTGCTATCCTGTTGCTTAGGTTCCACTTGATGCAAGCATGGAGATTGCAGACACCTACACTGTAATTGCCATGCTTTTCAGACACATTTTGTAGAGCAGGTTTTGTAGAGGAGGTTGGCTAAAGGCAAAGAACCTGGGAAAGTGTTCAGGAGACTGTCATTGATGTTGAACAGATAAATGTTAAAACCAAATGGTGAGTTGTCTTTGGATTTCATTTCTGCTTTTAAAAAGGGGAACACACGGACACTATGCTATGAGGTGAGCGGCCCACAAGTTAGCAGGGGTGGCAAAAGAGCCGCTCCTGGTAACTTTAGAATCCGAAATTCAGAATTTTAAATCGGAATTTTGTCTCTGGTGCTGGAAAGGGTATGTGCCAGGTGGTGCCATCAGAAAGGCTGCCTCAGGGTGGCAAGGAGCCTCGAAATGCCCCAGGGAACACATATGTCTCTTTTTGACATGAGCGAGCTCAGGGCTGATCAAATGTGGGGCCCAATTGGGACCAGTTGGCGGGGCCCCTAGACAAAGTGTTGCTGGCTACTGACACAGCAAGTATTTAGGAAAATAAGGGCATACAGGCACAAAATAGAAAGGAAAGGGGCAGTACGGGGCCCCCAGAGGTGCGGGGCCCAATTGGCCTAAGGCCGGCCCTGAGCGAGCTCATTCATTTGGATTCAGATAGAAAAGGAGCATAAACACTGCCTGAACTTAGGCTGAACTTCATAGTTTGAAAGGAAACCATAATATTCTGTCTATAGTGGATGGCGCACATTCTCCATAAAGTAGGGACTTGAAGTTGCAGAATCCATCACTTCTCAATGAAACAAGTTGAGGGAGGGGTTGCATTACACTGCCAGCCTAAGTGGGTGAGGAGAATTGTCCCTGCAAACAGAGATAAACTATCCTGGTTTCCTTTCAGTCTCTGGAATCAGGCATGTTTGTTCAAAGAGGGTTGAAGGGAGGTTTACACATACCCCAAACACTGATGCACAGGTGGTCATAATAAATGGAGTATGCCCCGACGGCATGGAATAGTGTTTATGTGGCCCCTTCAAGTAACTTCATGATCATATGGCAAGGGCATACTTGCTTACTTACTTAGCAGCAAAAACATTACATTGTTGTCCCTAAAAACTGAATTGTGAAATAAGTTGCAAAGCACCTACCTCTGGTGGATAAAAACCAACACTCAAAGTAAACTTTATTGTCATCTCAGCAGTATAAAAAATACACAGTGAAACGAGACGACGTGGCTCCAGTTAGTACATATCACAAAAAGGCACTTAAAATACACAATAAATATGTAAACATGAAATGTGCAATATATTGGCAGAAATTGGATATATACATGTGGAAACCTTTAGAATTGTACAAATCAATTAACAGTTCACAAAGTTAAGTTCACAGTTCAGGAGTGTCTGGAATGTAGTGGGAGGACTAGGCAGTGAGTTGAGGAGTCTAATCGCTTGCAGAAAAAAGCTTTCGCCCAGCCTGGTTGTTCGGGCTTTAGTGCTGCGAAAGCATCTGCCGGATGGGAGCAGCGTGAACGTGTGAGGGGTGTGTGGAGTCCAGTGCAATGCAGGAGGCCTTTCTTGCACAGTGCTTTTGAAATATGTCCTGCAGTGATGGAAGAGCTGCTCCAATGATGTTGCCAGCTTCTCTGACAGTCCACTGTAGACTTTTCCGGTCAGCAGAGCTGGCACTACTATAACAGATGGAGATGCAGCTCGTCAGGATGTTCTCTATGGTGCCCCTGTAGAACACTGTGAGGGTGGGAGGCAGAAGGCTGGCCAGTTTCAGTCGTCTTAGGAAGTGAAGACGCTGCTGAGCCTTTTTGATGATGGAGGCGGTGTTGGTGGTCCAGGTGAGGTCATCAGAGATGTGGACTCCCAGGAATTTGGTGTTCTTTACTGTCTCTCCTGTGGAGCCGTTGATGTTGAGTGTTGTGTGAGCAGGGCAAGTTCTCCTGAAGTCGACGATCATCTCTTTAGTTTTATCCACATTCAGTGACAGGTTGTTCTCAATGCATCAGACCGCTGCTGAACCTCATCTCTGAACGACAACTCGTTTTGTGGCTGATGAGAACCACCACAGTTGTGTCATCGGTGAACTTGATGATGTGGTTTGAGCTGTGTCTAGCTATGCAGTGATGTGTCAGCAATGTGTACAACAACGGGCTGAGAACACATCCTTGAGGAGCTTCAATCTTATGGTGCTGGAAACATATGGAATGCTGAGCTAAAGTCTATAAACCGCATTCTCACATAACTGTCTTTCTTGTCCAGATGAATTAGTGAGAGGTGGAGTACAGAAGATATGGCATCCTCAGTTGACATTTAGGTGCACTCACCACAGATGTACCTAAATATGTTACAGTAACAGAACAATTTCTTCCATATTGGATACCTCAGTGCCCATATATGTCAACTTCAAAAAAACACCAATATAAATTGCTCTGTGTTTCATTGACATATTTACTTCATTTGGATTATATTTAATTATGCCCCTTCTGACAACACAATTACACTGAGACTGCAGATGCTTGCCTACTGGTGCACCTGTTGTATAGAAGCAGACACTTTAATCTGGTAGGTAGATTAGCTCAGCAGAACTACCTACCATAGATTAGGCCACACCAGGTGACATACTCAAATCCATGTAATATTTTTATATTTTATTGTGGCAGACTTTTTTGTAATTTTGGTCTTTATATTCCTTTTATGATCAATACACAAGTCATGGCGATAGGCAGCAGGCACGTTCATACAAGTAGCAAAAACTAAAGTACATCTCGCAACCACAATCATTTCCTTGGACTAGAATACATGCGGGAAAAATTTCCATAAATATAATTATTTATCATTGTTATCTCATTCGCCATAAAATTAAGGAAATGTTAATAGAATACAGATAATACAGTAGTTCTTATCACCATAAAATAATTGTAAATTCACCTTTTACTAATAAACTCACTGCCAGCGACTTGCAACTACGAGGAAAGGTGAGAGCGCTGCTTTAGCTGGCACCTGCTGCTACTGGTAACTTTCAGAGCCAAATTTCAGTTTTTTAACTGCTCTCTACACCAGTGAAACTGGTGGTAAAGCTGGCTATAGGTGTGCAGATTTTTTCCTTTGTGCGACGAAGGCTCGTTCCTTTCAGTCTAGCTATCTACCATTAACCATTCAGATTAAAATAAGTAGAAAAAATTAACTGATGGACAGCAATCGTACAAAAGGCATGCCCAACAAATAGTAGTGACAGTCACCCATTAATATTATCAGATAGGCAATATATTCAGAAATCTTATCTGTAGTTGATATAATTGTTTTAACCTGTCCGATCGACTAAACGACCGATTGCCATGGTATGCAAAATGTTAGGACATTCCAAACGTGATCTGAAAACCGAACAAATCTTCGTTGCATATAACTGTATCATCTATGGCCAGCTTTAGTGTGGCCTCAGGCAGCACTAAAGGCAACTTCGGGCTACTTCAGAAAACGAAACGCTCAGAGTGACATCTCGCCAACGATTTACATTTTAGCTGGTGGGAAGGCAAGGGAGGCAGTTCGGGGAGATTAGTCGCCCCGAAAAAGAGGATATTTGTCACAGAGCGACTGATTTTCTACTCAGTAAAATTTATTGTACCTGGTTTTGTTCTGCTTATTTGCAATAAAACAAACCCTCTCCCTAGCCCTCTTTGGCTCTGAAGAGTTCATTTGCAGATTCACATGAGTATCTTCTCTCTGCAATGTGCCAGTCACACCCTCATAGCCTCTGGCCTGTACACTGAATGCTGCACCTTCATTAGTTGCTTATTCCAGCAATAACATAAGAGCAGAGTTACCTGGCAATGCATTCCGTAAGGAAAGAGCACAGAGGCAGGTAGAACCACATTACTCTGAAGGCCTTTTTGTTTACATCACTGTGATCTTATCTGAGTCATGCAAAGTGGTATCATCATTTTGTGTAAGTGGTGCAAAGTGCATATTTACATATTGTCAGATGACAGCAACAGATACACACCCAGCAGAACTTCCTCCATATTACTGGAAATTGAGTGTTGTAAAATTCACTGATATGTACTGTATGTGAACATTGCCATACCATGATCATTAGATAAGATTTGGTTTTTCTTATTAAATGAGAGGGGAAAATCTGGCTTATTGCATTACAGCTTTTCTTCTATGTTATCAAAGGGGTTGTTCACCTTTGGGATCATTTTTTAGTATGATATAGAGAGTGATATAATGAGACAATTTGCAATTGGTTTTCATTTTTTATTAGTAAAGGTTTTTGACTCATTTAGCTTTTTATTCAGCATTTGCATCTTAACCAATCTGGTAACTAGGGTCCAAATTACCCTAGCAACCATGCATTGATTTGAATAAGTGACTGGAATATAAATAGGAGAGGGCCTGAATAGAAGGATCAGTAATAAAAAGTAACAATAACAATACATTTGTAACTTTACAGAGCATTTGTGTTTTAGAATGGAGTCAGCGACGCCCATTTGAAAGCTGCAAAGATTCGTTCTATAACATAATTAAAAGTTACTTTAAAGGTGAACCACCCCTAGTGAAAGTGCCTTACTGAATCCCCCAAAAAAGTGCATTTGGTTTGTCCCTGCTTATTTTAATCTAGACATTCAAACAAACACAAAAATAAAAGGAGTCAAAAACTTTTGAATTGCTATTTAAGGGTAGGACACGTCGTAATGCCACTAAACGCATGCGATGTGTCGGATGTTCTAAAGAAAACGGAAGTGAAGGAGAAATCGTAGGTAAGAACTACATTTATCAGACTGTCGGATGAATACGCAGCGTTATCATATTATTTATTCAAATGAGGTTTGATTGGATAGAGCAACTAGTTTTGTCACCCAGTTCAAAAGTGTGTTTATCTGACTAAAACCCCCAAATCTGATTGATGTAAACATACTTATTCTCTGAGCCCTTTTAGGCTAAGGCCACACTAGGCGATAGCGCCGCGATTTGACTCGCGGCGACTTTTCGCCGTGACTTTTAAGCCGCAATCGCTGGGGAAACTTTTGCGCTGGCATCTATGGGGAATCGCGAAAAATCGCCAGCGTAAAAACACACGCGGCGATCTTATTTCTATTGTCGCTCGAAATCGCCTAGCGAGGCAATTTCGAGCGACAGTAGAAAAAAGATCGCCGCGTGTGTTTTTACACTGGAGATTTTTCGCGATTCCCCATAGACGCCAGCGCAAAAGTTTCCCCAGCGATTGCGGCTTAAAAGTCGCGGCGAAAAGTCGCCGCGAGTCAAATCGCGGCGCTATCGCCTAGTGTGGCCTTAGCCTTACATTGCTTTCTCTATTTTTAGTGGTTTCTGACAGTAACGTAACTAGGGGGTTGGGGCCTGGGTGCAGGTCATGCAGCTGGGCTCCCCCACCCACAACTGGAAGATATTTTTTTGGCGGATTCACATTGGCGCGAACCGCCGGTGGGCCTGAGGGGGTGTGGGCCCTGGTGTGATTACACTCCCTGTAGTTCCGCCACTGGTTTCTGAGATGTTAGCAATTTTAGGCAGTTTTAGACTGCTACTAGCAGACTTTAAGTTCAATGGCTCTCTTTTACATGTCACCTGACTATCTATGCCCTTTCTATGCACTTCCTTTATAGTCACTTAACCTTAGGGTTGTTGACTTCTTAGGAGTCATTTATAATACACCATGAAGTAATTGGCCATTTTTTGCACTTTGCACACTGGGTGGTGCTCTTGAAGAATTTCCATTTCAGAGCGCTGCGGCTTCTCCCACAAATACAGCACTAACTGTGTTAGTCACAACATTGTTGGATGGGATTTACTTCCATTTAGCCCCAAGAGTTTCAGGGAGGTTGGGGTGCCAATATTAAGGGTGAGGCTTGACTTGCAGTCGGTTTTCTAATACATCCCACAGTCAGGCTCTGTGTAGGTCACTTAAAGGGATACTGTCATGGGAAGAAACATTTTTTCAAAATGAATCAGTTAATAGTGCTGCTCATGTCATGTGACTTGTGCTCTGATAAACTTCAATCACTCTTTACCGCTGTACTGCAAGCTGGAGTGATATCACCCCCTCCCCAGCAGCCAAACAAAAGAACAATGGGAAGGTAACCAGATAACAGCTCCCTAACACAAGATAACAGCTGTCTGGTAGATCTAAGAACAACACTCAATAGTAAAAACCCATGTCCCACTGAGACACATTCAGTTACATTGAGAAGGAAAAACAGCAGCCTGCCAGAAAGCATTTCTCTCCAGTGCAGGCACAAGTCACATGACCAGGGGCAGCTGGGAAATTGACAAAATGCCCCCTGCTTTCCTGCTGATCTGTCGGACTACTTTGCTGAGCTGGCTGACTACTGTTACTTTGTATGAACAGCCATCTGTCCTCAGCCTTCATCCCCCAAACCCTACAATTCACTGCACAAATGATATCAATAAGGAACAGAACATCACAGTGCAATGCATTGTGGGTTATGTAGTTCCTGCATGCTGTCTGTAAGCTGTGGAGAAGTTGTTACAATTTGTAACATCAGTGTTTAGTCCCTCCTTCCCTGCCAGGATTTCAAATGATGCAGAAAGAGAAGAACTGTTAAACAGCTGGATTTCAGCATAGAAAATGGAATTTATTCATATTTTTTAAAGAAACAGGTAACTGTGATGGGTATATTAGGGGGTTTCTGTGCTATGTAGCCTAGGGGTCTCAGTTCTCATTAATCCACCCATGCACATGTTGATGTTAGACTTGTGTGTATCTGTTCGCCTATAAAAAGTCAACATAGTCTCAAGGATTGAAAATGCAGAATATACAGTCGTTGTGTGTTTATATTTAAAATTAGAAAAGAGCTGCCATATTGATTGAGCTGGCTGAAGTTTTCATTGACTACAACGAAAGCCTCCCAGCAAAACAGACAAATAATGTAGAATGCGCTGTCTTATGTAAAAATAATGTCCAGTATCCCTGGAATGTTTCAATGCAGATTTGCATAGAAGCAGCGTTCTCTGCTTTACAGTCACATAGCTTATAGTTTATTGAGTATATTTAGCACCCTACTTATACACAAGTTATATAGTCAGTCTGGTTCTGTGCATGATGGATTGCTAGTAGAAAGAAACTGGTTGGACCTGTCTCAGCTCATCTACATACTGGTCAGGTGAATGCAATGGTGAGGAAAATGCTGTTCCCCAACCTGCAGGAAAAGGTAAAGGATGAGTAAGGTGTGCGTAGGAACTAGGACCGCCTTGTACTTCACTTTCCCACGTTCTCTCTCCTGTGTGCAACCTGTTGTATGAGTGTGGATCAAAGTTCATGAAAGGCTGGACTGTTCTCTGTGCCTCTCCCCTGGATTTAGTTATACAGAATATGGCCCAGCTGCTGACAACTCTGCAGGATCCACAGCTGGTGGCCCAATTCCAGAGGTACTGTGGACTGAGCCTGCAGCCAAAGGGTGAGGCTAATGGGACTTCTCTAGGGAATTATCCTTTAGAGGCCAATCAAAGAGGAAGGGGCAAGACCACAGGGGGCAATGGAATTACCCAGCAGAATGGCAACACCAACCACAGCAATGGATCATATGCAAATGGAGCACTCAAACAGGTAAAATGAAAATCCTTTGCAAAGCTCTTTAAGATAATTAAGCCACCTTCTCCATAAGGACTTTTAATTGTAAATGGAATGCATTCTATTTGGTAGAAACAAAATTCAGGCTTTAATACTCATTGGGGATGTAAATGCATGGCCAGAGACTTACCCATTTATTTGTGCTTTTAGTGTAAGATCACACTGGGATATCGGCTCTTCTTTGGGGCAACTAATCTCCCCAAACTGCTTCCACTGTCTTCCACCTGCTAGAATGAAAAATCGACTGCGGCATGGCACTCGTGGCGCTTCATTTTCCTAAGTCGCCCCGAAGTTTCCTCTTGAGTATGTTTGCCACTGAACCATGGAAATTAGGCATGTACATTGGTTAATCAATTGGTCATTAATTAAAATGAATACTGCAAACTACGAGTTCATTTGAACTATTATCATTATTATAATTTAAATACCACCAGCATGTTAAGGATTTCCTTAGAAACCAGTTACCCTGCCTGAACCGTAAAGTATTTTTGGTCATTGCCAAATAGCAAGTAAAATGTTATGCGTCATATGTTCTACCAGGGGTCCTCAACCGTTTTTACCCATGAGCCACATTCAAATGTAAAAAAAGAGTTAGAGAGCAACACAAACCTGAAGAATGTTCCTAGGGGTGCAAAATAAGTGCTGTGATTGGTTATTGGTAGCCCCCATGTACACAGGCAGCCTATGGGAGACTCTGTTCAGCGGTACAGTTGGTTTATATGCAACTAAACTTGCTTCCAAACAAGGAATTCAAAAACAATCACCTGCTTTGAGGTCACTGAGAGCAACATCCAAGAGGTTGGTGAGCAACATGTTGCTTACGAGCCACTGGTTAGGGATCACTGTGTTATACCTACAGTTTCCTGACAGACAGCCAAATTCTGTGAGTAGTAGTTCAGCAACATGTGGTGTGCTGCTCATCCCTATAAGAAACTAAACCATCCATTAAGGTGTGGACTAAGGAAACAGAATGGCATCCTAATGGATGTATGTTTCATTATATACAACCCAAGCAGTGAAACTTTACCAGGAGTGTGATTTAAACAGGCATATTATGCTTGTGAGTTGATGAACGGGCATTGAGACATCACCTGGTGTATTTGATGGGTACTTATTTCTAAGCCACTTTATAAATGGTCTCTGTTTCTTATTATTCATAGTTTTCTGACCCAGCAAAAATAAACAGGTTGCCTCTGAGGCTTTGCTAGAGTCTTATTTCTTAAGTCAGGCTGTCTATCAATTAACTTAAATGCTACATTCCAAACTGCTTCCTGGCTGCTAGTTTAAGCCATAGGTAACAGACAACCCTTTTTGGGTTTTTTCTTGTTTTTTTTTTAAACTGAAACCAGTTACATATTGACTTACAATTCCACTGTCTACAACATAGAAAATGTTATGGTGAACTATCCCTTAACAATGGGTGTTTTGTTATGTCAGCCCATGCTTGGAGCTACTGTTTGTAACACTATACTAAAGGCGTGGTGCCAAATAAAGTGATGTATATTTATACAATATTGTGAGTATCACCATGGAGTAAGTGTGTGGATCTTGCATAGGAATACAATATGTTTGGCACGATCAGTTCTTCATAAAAAGATGTTGATTACTACTTATAATGCCATTCTCCATAGCAGAGGTCCCAAACTTTTTTACTCATGAGCCACATTCACACATAAAAAAGGCTGGGGTTCTTTTTGGGGAGCAACACAAGCATGCAAAAAAATCCTGGGGGTGCCAACAGTTATTCTTATAATGTAATTGGCTTGCTAAAAACTGGAAACCAATGAGAGATGCCATTGAGTAAGCTGTGATTTTCATATCCTCCATTTATAAACTTTAATTGCTCTTTCACTTTGCTAGTTGTTAGAAACCAAAGCAGCAGCATGACTTTGTTTCATTCATGTCTTTTACCCGACTCCCAGGCTTCAGTGGAATGCAGAGCACAAATAAGTAAACAAAACTTTCAGGTTTGTCCATGAATCCGTATAGCATTGCATAGTAAGTGGGGCAATGCAAATCTCCTGCAACTTTTCAGTTGGTCGTCGTCTTCTTTTTTTAATAGTTAATTGAATTATTCCTGCCTGCTTCCAGGTTTCAGAGTCATTGAGCCAATAAAGATGGCTCGATAAGGCTACCGTTTATTGTTCCTTGTTATTACTTATGTTTCTATTTGGGCCTCTCCTATTTATATTCCAGTCTCTCATTCAAGCCACTGCCTGGTTGCATGAGTAAACTGAACCCTAGTAACCAAATAGCAGCTGGTATTTCAAACTGGAAGTCTGAGGAACAAAAAGCTAATTAATTTGAAAACTACAGAAAAATGAAGGCCATTTGAAAATTGTCTCAGAGTTCCACTCTTTATACCATACTTAATTAAATTAAACAACCCCTTTAGGGTAAGGGCACACGCTAAGATTCGGGGAGATCACCTCTTCTTCTGCGACTAATCTCCCCGAAAAGCCTTCCTGCTGGATAGGATGGAAATTTCAGGCAACTTCGGAAAACAAAGTGCTCTGAATGCCATCCCACCGGCAATTTAGGTTCTAGCCGGCGGGAAGGCTATACGGGGAGATTATAAAAAACAAGGGAAAGTTATGCTCACCACTAATTTTAAAACCATTAGGTGGGGGTGCAATGAGGCTGTGACCACACAATACATATAGACAAATACAGATATCTGCTCTCAACCCATTATCAAAATATTTAAGACATTGAGACATTTTGTGCATACTGCTACTAAAAAATGCCTTACCCTTTAACACAGGGATTGTTTGTCCATATATTGCAATATATTTAAGCTGGCCAACTACGTCAAAGTCATCCCATATCTGGCCAGTCCTACACTCAATTTTCATCTGATTCATTAAGAATTCTATTGCTTCTTTATACATTTTATGGGGCTACGTTTTACCTGCAACTTACTTGCTGCTTTCAAAGTAAAACTCCCAAACTTGGCTGCCCTTTTATTAGATACCAGTGGGATCACCTGACTATAGCTGGGAAGGGTGGGAGCTACAACATGGAGCTGGTCACTGCTCCTGTATAAACTATAACAAACAAGGGAAAGTTGTGCTCTCCACTAGTCGCCGAAGAAGATGTGATTTGTCGCTGAAGAAGATGCGATTTGTCGCCGGGCGACAATCTCCATGAATCTTAGCGTGTGCCCTTACCCTGAACTAGGAGACAGCCAGCAGCACTTTAGGCCTAAGCACAGTGTATCAGGAGGTTAGCGTTTGGCACATCAGCCAGTATAGGGTAAAATGTGTACAAGTGAATGTGGCCAAATGTCTGGATACAGATTTGCTCATTGTCTTCAGTTTATTTCCTCCTGGGAAGCAGTATACTGGACTGAGTGCATTTCTCTAGGTCAAATTCTACTTTACTTCCAGAGTAACAAGATAACTCTTGTATCACATATGCCTGCTTAAGCCTTGGCAATGTATGTAATTACTTTATTGGTTATGATATATTTCTTTTTACATTCTCCTCATATGCCTTCAAAAAGCTTCCTGCTACAGATGTCAGGCTAACTGGTTGATAATTTACTGGCAGAGAATGTGATCCCTTTTTGAATAATTGTGACACATTCATACTACAATTATACTACTTAGTGATTGCCTTTACCTACACATTACACATACAATACCGCCTTCCAGTGCATTTTATTAGATACCAGTGGGATCACCTGACTATAGCTGGGAAGGGTGGGAGCTACAACATGGAGCTGGTCACTGCTCCTGTATAAACTATAACAAACAAGGGAAAGTTGTGCTCTCCACTAGTCGCCGAAGAAGATGTGATTTGTCGCTGAAGAAGATGCGATTTGTCGCCGGGCGACAATCTCCATGAATCTTAGCGTGTGCCCTTACCCTGAACTAGGAGACAGCCAGCAGCACTTTAGGCCTAAGCACAGTGTATCAGGAGGTTAGCGTTTGGCACATCAGCCAGTATAGGGTAAAATGTGTACAAGTGAATGTGGCCAAATGTCTGGATACAGATTTGCTCATTGTCTTCAGTTTATTTCCTCCTGGGAAGCAGTATACTGGACTGAGTGCATTTCTCTAGGTCAAATTCTACTTTACTTCCAGAGTAACAAGATAACTCTTGTATCACATATGCCTGCTTAAGCCTTGGCAATGTATGTAATTACTTTATTGGTTATGATATATTTCTTTTTACATTCTCCTCATATGCCTTCAAAAAAGCTTCCTGCTACAGATGTCAGGCTAACTGGTTGATAATTTACTGGCAGAGAATGTGATCCCTTTTTGAATAATTGTGACACATTCATACTACAATTATACTACTTAGTGATTGCCTTTACCTACACATTACACATACAATACCGCCTTCCAGTGCATGGGGATAAAGTTGCTCAATGTAGTAAAAAGAGTCTGGAAAATATACACTTGTGAGCTTTTCAAGGCAGAGGGCAAAACTAATGACAGTTTAATACAGAAGGATTTGATGCAGTATGGATTTTCAGATAGAAAATTGTTTGACTAACTGTGATTTGAGTAAAGTTCTGGGCAACCAGCAGCTACTGCAATTGTTAAAGGGGTTGTTCATTTTCCAAACACTTTTTTCAGGTCAGCTTGTTCACCAGAAATCAGGACTTTTTCCATTTACTTTCTATTTGTGATTGTTTTTATAATATTAAAGTGTAAAGTTTAATTTTTCTCCTAAAGCAGCTCTGGGTGGGGGGTCGCCAACACTTTAACTGTTCTAAATTAATACATTTAGTTTATACATTTGTTATCTTTGTCCCTGCTGAGCAAAATCCCTGAGTTTCATTAAAGGCAGCTGTTAGAAATGATACAATAGTTGCTAATATTCCACAGATACTGCTGAAAAATGTATCAACTAATTGTATCAACTAAATATAGCAAATTGTAATAGTTCGGATGCTCCAGGATCACTGAGCTGCCAGAGACAGGAGCATTAAACTTACATTTTAGGAAAATTGTAAAAAGAAAAGATGGAAAGCAATTGAAAAAAGTCTTTATTTATGGTGATCAATCTGAAAATAACTGAACTGAAAAAAAGTTTGGAAGATGAACAACCCTTTTAACTCCTCTACCACCTTATTTCTGTAGTTTTCCTCTTTCTTTCTTTCTTTCTTTCTTTCTTTCTTTCTTTCTTTCTTTCTTTCTTTCTTTCTTTCTTTCTTTCTTTCTTTCATCTAACTAGCTAAATGTTTGGCTTTATTTCATCAGGACTGTAAGTCAAAGTTAAAAAAAATGAGCTTTAATAAGACAGAGAATTTAATCTATGAATGGCATTTAAAATGTAAATGCTGCACAGGCACATTGAATTACAAATATTTTAATGGCATATTTTTCCAGAGGGTGTAAATAGTAAATGTGCAAATGCATATCAGTAACCCAACAGGACCATTGGCAAATGACCAGCCAAGTCATAAATACCTGTACTACTCTTAATATTCATACCTACCATAATTCAGTTAATCCTTTTCCTTCTTGGATGGCCATTTGCATCTGAATAGTCAGAGACAGACAGCACGTAATTGAACCAGACTGCCTGGTGCTTTAGAGGTTTCTCAGCCGAACAGATCCCAACCTGGATAATGGCAGCTGTACTTGCCGAAGAGCCAGTCAGTGTGCCAGTCAGACACTGACAGTTTCTCAGCACACTACTATATAGGTAGGATTATATATACATGCATCACAAACATACTTGAGCCTATAATGCTCCTCAACACCTTGCAGAGAGTGCCAATGTGCCCTTACAGAGGATTTATTGGGCCCTAAATAACTAACATCTATCTCTTAAGGCCACAGGCCTAGGGTTGACACCTGGCCGGTAAAAATTTTGCTTGTTGCCGATGTTATTTATAGGGAAAAACCATAAGATATAGGAAGGCCGGTATTATTCTCCAGAAAAGGTGGCAACCCTACTCAGGCCATGTCTGTTCTTTGTACAGATGAGCTTCCATACATTTTGCAATGGTTCATATAAATGTAAATTCTTCCTGGATGTCAAGAAGACCATTGCCCTTTGTGGTTATAAACTGAAGCTATATCAAAAAAATATCCAGCTATAATCTAGGCAAGCAATAGAAGCCAAGAAAGGCTGTTCAGTGAGAGATCCTACAATGGCAGATCATGTATTTGGTCATTGAATGGCCCAACAGGCAGATCTCATGGATCAGAAAGGAGGTGTAGCTACTGTAATTTAAGTATCACATATGACCCCTATATATTCTCACACCAGTGGGAGGCAGTGGCAGAGCAAATTCTGTCTGGTAATAACCACTGCATTCCAGGACCCTTGGAAAATCAACTTGGGAGTCAACTGGAAATCTGTATGACTTCAAGCGCCATGGATCTTGCTATGTGTATAATTTTTCTTGTAATTACAAACTTTCTGGGTAGAGAACCCTTGTGTTTCTTCATAGTATAAGTTGTGCGTGTGGGCTGAGTGACGTGGTCACTTAATGAAATGGTTTGTATGTGTGAGTAATCCTTGTTTTCTTACCATGAACTTCCCCTAGCCAGTGAAAGGGCTTGCCCAGACACACAATAGTAACTGTGCTAGCTGCTGCTATGGTCCTGCTCCATTTCTTATAGCAGTCATGCTAACTTTAGCTATTCCCCTGCCAACTATTTGCGCTTCATTCCCACTCTCTTTCATGTTAAAAGCTAAATGACACACTCCCTGCTGCATTTATTGAAATGCCGTCCACTCTAGAAAAGGACAGGATAAGAGCATAACCAGCTGACACTGTGTTTCCTGGGATAATTTGAGCTGCTTTATAAAGCATTAAAAATGCATAATAATTCCAAAACATCACATGCCGCTCAGTGCTCAAACCATGCCCAGAGTTGCAGCTTTCAATAAAAACTTGGAACAGTTTCAGTGATGGCCCCATGAAAAGACCCCTGTTCCTGAATTCGTCCTCTGTTAGGGAATCTATTTAACCACTGCTTTTCCCTAGGGCTTCATATATTTTAAGTGTTTTAAGCAGCTCATGAGGCTTGGCAGTTGGGCATTCCAAGTTGCTGCCCGGAATGAGTTGGTTCGGAGAAATAACGCACACTTCCTCACCCTAACAATTCCAGTACATCCAACTGCTCCTGCTCTTGGACTGGATCTTGCAGTGTGAGTAAGTAGTTTGCAGCAGGAAATTTAGTTTCCAGGATCTTATTTGCAAAGCTTCCACAGTTTACAGTATATATAAGTATTTTTTTCTATTGTAGCAAATGCTCCTGATATAGTAGGACCCCACAGGAACAGTTTGATGTCTTTCTCTAAAACAGGACAAATGCTAGATTCTAATACAATGCAACAGCCATATTGTATATTTTATAACACATACCCCCATACAGTATGTAATACAAGGCACTTGTGGTCAGCAATCAGACAGTCACCTACAAGTAATAAAACAAAAGCAAAGATCTGATTTGTTGCTATAGGCAACATCGACGGAGATATTTATCTCCATTGTTAGTAAACATGTCCATGTCCCTAGGTTTGCCCAGAAGGAGTAACCAATAGCAACCAGTGATGTTTGCCTTTGTAGTAAAATGCTACCTGCTAATTGCTTGCTATAGCATACCTCCTAACTGTCTTGTTTCTGCGAGACAGTATGGATTTTGACAGCTCAGTCGCCAGTCCCGGGTTTCTAGCTGTAATGCCTAGTTTCTGCACTGACACCAGCAGATGATACAACGTTTCTAATTAAAACAAGAGACTTTGTGGCAGAGAGGCACTCAGCGCCTGCACTTAGATACATTTGTAACAATTTAAGATAAGCAAGATACAATTGCAACTATTTAAGATAAGCAGGCCTCTTGGGGAAACTCACAGTTTAAAGGGCAATTTCAGCTTTGTTGGCAAAGCTGTTGTAACACACAAAGCCTGGCCCTAAACTTCCAGAAATATGCAGTGACGTAACTAGAGGGGGGCGGGCCCTGGCGCAGGATGCGCAGCTGGGCCCCCGCCCCCCTCCGTACACCCGGAACTGGCCTGGAATAAGCGGTGCACAAACTGCTGGGGGGCCCTAAGGGGTTGCACCCCCTGCTCCCTCGGTATTTCCGCCACTGGAAATATGTTCAAACTTTAATAACCTGCCACATTTTGTAAAATGGACATGGTAATTAGGGGGTATGGCCATAAAATGGGCATGGTTAAACATTTTTTGCCAGGCATAGCACGGCTAGTGTTTTTGTCCCCCTTTTTTCAAGTGTTGGGAGGTATGCTATAGGTTAATGAACATTAATGCTTTTTTATTACAAAATCCAGAGGCATAAACACAGGGGCTCCGGCCTGTGTGCAAAGTTTTTTTTTTTTCCGGCCAACTCCGCACATTATTGATCATTTGATCCTTTAATGTAAGGACAGTGGCACACTGGAAGATTTGTCGCATGCAATTTTTTAGACGCGGCTGCGGGCGACAGATCTGAAGAAAATGTCTCTCCATTGCTGGTAATTGAAATTGCTGGTGGTATGCCCAACTGATCAGTAATTCACCCGAAGATGCCTCCAGAGGAAACTTCAGGTGATTTAGCGATCAGTTGGCTATACTGCCAGTGATTCCTATTACCGGCAAAGGAGAGGCATTTTTGGGAGATTTGTTGCTCGAAGCTGTGTCTAAAAAAAATCATGGGCAACAAATCTTCCTGTGTATCACTGCCCAACACAAGAGCTGTATAACTGCTCCTGAACCGTTCTCTTGCTGCAGTGCCCTGCAACACCTGTCTTTTGCTTCCACACTTCTTCCTGTTAGGGAGGAACTCCACGGATAATTTTAGAGTGTTCCGACGAGCAAAAACGGAGGTGTCAAATCGGAATGTGACGGATATAAGGCATGTGAATGCATTGTCGGATGGTGTTGCATCGTTGATCTGTCGGCCCAGATCCACACCCGGTTTTCTTCCTGGCAAGTCCAGTGCGAGAGCCGACGCGTGCTAACACGCGTTGATGTGCATGCGCGACGCATATGCGTCCACGCGCAGCGGTGGGGTTGCTGGAGGGGTGGATCTGTGGCAGAAGTCCTGGTGGGCCCCGGGCCGCCCAGAGCGACCCTGGAGGAAGCACACAGACCATCACGAAATGGTGGTTTAAGGCAAGAGATGTAAAAAGGCAAGATTTACTTAAATATATATTCCAGTTTGGCAAGATTCTTTAATATGCCACTTAATTTGATATAAACTATCTATTGTTTAAGTATTCATTTTGGGGGTATAGTTTTCCTTTTAACAGATTTTTATTGAGCTGCTACAAAACTACAAACCCCATCCCAGTATCTCCAACAGTGTAACAGAGAGGATGACAGGAGCTGTAATGCAGCACAGAAGGTACATCTGTACCAGGAGCAATTCTTTGTTTTATATCTGCTGGTACCAGGCCCAGTCCCTAATGCCTTTGTTTTGTAATAGACAGAACGTCACAGGGTGACTATCATTTTACTCCATGCACAGTTATGAAATTAATAATACAATTTTGGTGGTGGTTCTGCTGTGAGAAATCTTTGCTTTTTGTTCTAGGTCAATACCAAGAAATACCGGGTGCAGAACTATTTTCTGTACTACCTCTTCAGATTTGCCGCTGCTCTTGGACAAGAAGTGTTTTACATCACTTTCTTACCTTTCACCTACTGGAATCTTGATCCTTTCATAGGGCATCGCCTGGTTGTTGTCTGGGCTGTAAGTAACAATCTGTCAAGTCTTCTTTGTGCATAAAATGTACTATTATTGTTCTTAGCTATTAGTGATGGGCGAATTTGGGGCGTTTCGCTTTGCCGAAAAATTTGTGAATGTCCCGCAAAATGCCGAAAAATTTGCAAGACAGCGATGGTGTCTCGTTTTTGATGCCGGTGTCCGTTTTTTACGCCGGCGTCTGTTTTTTTTTTTTTGGGCGTCCACTTTTTTTTACGCCAGCGGCAAATTCGCCGCAAATTTGCGCCTGCCGAATAAATTCTCCCAACACTATTAGCTATTAGTAATCATGCTCCTGCCTCCTGTAATTGCATTAACCACACATGGGTGTTTATTCTTCAACTCATATAAACTTGCAGAGTAACTCCATGGGCCTCCAGCTGTTACTACACTGCCTTCCTCCTGCAAAAAAACTGCCCACAATGCAACACCCCCCAGTAAAACACGGGATACAAGCCCAGCATGTCTAAATCCACTATAAATTGCTCCACGTGCTCTTCTGAGCATATTCCTATGTTTTTATACGTATGTTAATTTTATGTTTGTATTGATTAAGATTTTGTCAATTATAGGCTGGTAATATCATGCTTTTCCCATAGCAGCTCTGTGAAATGTTATGCTCATTTAAATATAATTAACTATTCCCCTGCATTGGTAAAACAGGTGTGCTTGCTTCAAAAACACTGCAACAGTTTATATAAAGCAATGATCCCGAACCAGTAGCTCGCGAGCAACATGTTGCTCTCCAATCCCTTGGATGTTGCTCCCAGTGGCCTCAAAGGAGGAGCTTATTTTTGAATTTCTGGCTTGGAGGCAAGTTTTAGTTGTATAAGAACCAGGTGCACTGCCAAACAGAGTCTCCTGAAGGCCGTCAGTCCATATAGGGGCTACCAAACAGCCAATAACAGCCCTTATTTGACATCCCCATGGATATTTTCATGCTTGTGTTGCTCTCTAACTCTTTTTTTACATTTAAATGTGGCTCAGGAGTAAAAAAAGGTTGGGGACCCCTGATTTAAAGTATCTGCTGTGTAGCCGTAGGGGAGCCATATAAGCTCAATGGGCAAGACTTCACAGGTTACATAGCATAGAACAAATTTGTAAAAAAATAAAAATTTAAAATCTATAAGCGAGAGGGAAAGAATTAGAGTCCTGCCTGAAATCCCCGCCATGGTCATTTAACCTTCTGGCAACTGGACGGCAGCATTTCAGCTGCAATGGCAAAAAGCCAGCCCAAGAAAATCTTCTAGCTCCCAGCCTGCTCAAGGGCTCCACCAATTACTATTAATGGCATCATCATTCAATTATAATTATAGTAGGTAACTGGATCACTGCATGGAGAAAGCTGGAGACTACAGATTTTAACATCTTAACCTGTTGTATACCTCATTACATTTTTTTTTCTAATTATTTTTTTATTCTTCATTTACCTGGAAGTCTGGAACAGAAAGATCATATGTTTTTTTGTCATTCAACTGGATCAGATCTTCATTGCTGATATTACAGGTATAGGACATGTTATGTAGAATGCTCTGGACCTGGGGTTTTCCGGATAACGGACGTTAACATAATTTGTATCACCATCCCGCCAGTGATTTACATTCTAGCTGGCAGGAAGGTATTTAGAGTAGATTAGTCGCCCGAAGAAGAGGCGATTTGTTGCTGGGCAATTAATCTCCCCCAGCAGCCTCGTTTGCCACCACCCTAAACATTGGATTCACCAGCTGCTGACAGATTTCCCTATTCTTTTTTAAACAACCTTATTTACGCCAGCAGTCCCTTCTGACACCTGCAATGGTTTAAATCTTTCCCATACAGAGTATACATTTATTCCATATGTAGTACATAAATAAAATCTTCTCTAAATAATATCCATGGCTGGGAGGAATGCTATTTGTACCTGTTACGTCTCATGGCAGAAACATTGATTTAACAGTGAATATCACACCCAAATGATATTAAATCAGTGTCTCCAATCAATGCATGTCTTTATTATTTATTACACATGTCACATTATATGAGTACAGCACTTGTGTGTGTGTGTGTGTGTGTGTGTGTGTGTGTGTGTGTATATATATATATATATATATATATATATATATATATATATATATATATATATATATATATATAATTGCTCTTTGTTATCTCTCAGCCATATGCTCTGAATTCAGTCACTTCCTCCATTTCCTCCACTTCAGCATAGACTTATTTTTAGCAATTCCGTCAGCCAAAAGCTTTTCTGCCTCTGTTACCATAGAAACGGCAGTTTGAGGTGCCCAAGTCACAGCCGGAGGTGCCTTCCAGCATCAGCTCAGAAGGGGACGTTCCCTCCTACTCGCGCTCTCAGGTCTGGGGAAATGGATTCCAATATCTAACACAGAGAGCGAGGCGATGACTGGGTGACCCAAGGTGCCCATGTTGTCCCCAGAGCTCTGATTATGATGATGATGATGATGAAAGACAAATAAATTCTCCTACCAGTAACCTAAAGTGTTCACTGTCCAGTTGATGAGAAGGCCTGACTATTGTCTGTCTCTGCTCTGTTGTAAAAGATGTCTAGTAGTTGTTTCATAAATCAGGACTAGACTGTTAATTTTCAGTAGGGCAAATGCCTCAGGCTTGGAGATTCTCAGGATGCTTGGGGTCTCATTAGCACAGGCTAAAGCAAGAAAGCATTATTGTGTGCATTGCAAATCCAGAGCCAGAGGAAACAAGTGAATCATACAAGTGAATTTAACATCAGTACAGTGATACATTGCTGTTTCTTAGGAAAGAGCCGCCTGAAGGTGGAAGAAAATACCTGCCATCCTATATTTTTGTGGTTCTTCTCTATTAATAACATTGGCATCAGGCAACATTTTTACCAGCCAGGCCTGTAAAATACCGGCCAGGTGGCAACTCTAAATGCCGCCCCCCTGCCCGCTAACCTTTCTGGGGGAGGCAGCAATGCTAGTGCAGAGAGCGCATTTTTGCACTAGTAAAGCCGAATTTCCAGTTTAAAAACCAGAAATTCGGCTCTTAAAGGCACCAGGTGCATCTTATTGCCGCCCTTGAAACCTATCTGGCATCTGGCACTGCCGCCTGAGGCGAGCTACTCAACTTGCCTCATTGGTGGAGCGCCTCTGCATTGATTCCTTTAAAGGGATTCTGTCATGATTTTTTCTTGTCATCTTGTCTTGTCAGTGTCATTTTTAATTACACTGTTTATACTGCAAATATTTCACTCTAACATGTAACATTTTATTCCTAACCCAACAAGTGTATATTTCTTTTAGTTGTAATATTGGTGTGTAGGCAGCCATCTCGGGTCATTTTGCCTGGTCATGTGATTTCAGAAAGAGCCAGCACTTTAGATGGAACTTCTTTCTGGCAGGCTGTTGTTTCTCTTACTCAATGTAACTGAAGATGTCTCAGTGGGACCTGGATTTTACGATTGAGTGCTGTTCTAGGATCTACCAGGGAGCTGTTATCTTGTTCCATTCCAATTGTTCTGCTGATGGGGGGGGGTAGAGTAAAGGGTTACAGTAAAGAGAGATTGAAGTTTATCAGAGCACAAGTCACATGACTGGGGGCACCTAGAAAACTGACAATATGTCTAGCCTCATGTCAGATTTCAAAATTAAATATAAAAAAAAATCTGTTTGCTCTTTTGAAAAAGCGGATTTCAGTGCAGAAGTCCGCGCATGCTATTATACATTTAAGCCCATTAGAAATTCAAGGTTCCTGCTAATTAATACATTTAGTAGAATGTGGGTCCAGTGATTGGTCCAGCTGTGTTTTAAAGTCAAAATGGACCTTTTGTCTCCTTAAGTAACAAATTGGAAAGGTGATTGACAATTATGCCAATATAATACTGGGAATCACTTAAGGGTCTCATTTAGTGTTAGTGTCATACTGGGTCTCCTTGGTCCTACCAGATAATCTGATAAATAGGGCACACTCTCAGAACATTAGCTATAGAAAATAATAATACATATTCCAGTTTTATAGGCCTATATTGGAAATAAAAAAAAGTCTCTGCAATTGTCCTTGACCCCTCAGGAGAGCCTCTACTACTCTAGCAGACGAAAGTGTCCAGATTTTTTCCCCTAATGGAATCAGTTTGATTTTAATGGGAAACATCTGACAGCACTGTATTGGCACTATTTCAGTTCAGAAATGCTCGTTAGTGTGAGCTGCAGGGCATTCCAATGCTAACCCGTGCATTGTCTGTTTTGCCTTTGAAATATGTATTAAAGTCCTTGGAAGCAGAGGAGATAATAAATGAAACCATTCTCTGTGACGATGTGATGTAGCACTGAAAGAAAACATCTGATCTTGTCAAGATAACTTCAAAATTTCCAGCCGTTTCCATAATTCCACCTGCATTGCCTCTGCAGATTGTCATGTATTTTGGCCAAGCTTCTAAGGACCTTCTTAAATGGCCACGTCCTTCATCTCCCCCTGTGGTAAAGCTGGAAACCAGAGTCGATGCTGAATATGGAATGCCATCTACACATGCCATTGCTGCTACTGCCATATCATTCACATTCCTCTTGGCAACGATGGGGCGATACCAGGTAGGGAAGTATTATGAAACTTATTAAAATTAGAGATGCACCGAATCCAGGATTCGGTTCAGGATTCGGCCAGGATTGGCGTGACTTTTTGTCCAGTAAAAAAAAATCTCACTTTTTCTGTTTCTGCCCCTAATTTGCGTATGCAAATTAGGATTTGGTTTGGTATTTGGCCAAATCTTTCACTGGGGATTCGGGCAAATCCCAAATAGTGGATTCAGTGCCTCCCTAATTAAAATAGTACTTGAGATTTGATTTGTATATGGGATATGTATTCCGTGATGTAAAGATATGGCTATTTATGTCTCCACTTCTGGAGTTTAAGCCCACACTGTCTGGTGGAAGATATATCTTCATGGGGTAGATGGCTCTTCATTAACTTAACAAAAGGCATGGTAGCTCCAACCAAGCGGCAGGCCGCATTTACTGGTCATCTGTTTAAGGGAGAACTAAAGCTTAACTAAAGAAGTAGGCTTGAAATGTTGTATATAATGTTCTGGGCTTCTGTACCAACCCAAGACAACCACAACCCTTTAGCGGGGAAGATCTGTGTCTCCAAAGATGCCCCAGTAGCTCCCCATCTTCTTTTCTGCTGATTCACTGCACATACTCTGTCCTGCTGTCACTTACTGAGCTTAGGGACCTACTTGCAATATTCAGTACACATAGACTATAAATGTCATAATATAAGCCTGATAAGTAATTAATACAGATAATTACTACATGGCAGCACAGAAACCAGTGCAACTAGCATCAGAATTTAATAATCAGCCCAGTAGCCTCAGCTTATATGACAGACAAACCTTATTTTCTGCTGGATAATTAGTGACGAGCCCTAAGCTTAGCTTCTCAACAGCTGCTCAGAACCCACTGAGCATGTGAGTGTCACAGACACTTTCCAAGATGGTGACCCCCTGTGACAAGTTTGAAGTCCTGGATCATTGCTGCTATTGACAAGCTGAAACTTTAGGCTGGTGCAATACATTCATTATATAAAATATGGCATTTTTAGCCATATTAATTTTTAGGGTTTACTTTAAAAGCATCAGTACTGGCTCTGGTACAACCTTTGCAATGTTTTCTTACATTAATGCATGTAAAATGTGACCAGAACTACATGTGACCATGTAGCCCATATGGCGCAAGTAAAACATGTCCAGACAGTTAATAGTGCAGTATGAATACTTCTTATTTTGAAAAAAATACTAACATATTCTTGTTCTGTATTGCATTTATAAAGCTTAAATGATCCAATTAAGAACCCATATTACTATAAAATATTTTGAAGCCTGCAATGCAAAATCTAATTTTTCTCTCATGTTTCCTTCTGCAGTACCTGTTTTGGCTTGGATTTTTGGCTGCACTCTTCTTATCCACTCTTGTATCCCTTAGCAGGCTGTACACAGGGATGCATACTGTGCTGGTAAGTCCGGATCTTGATACTTTCCTAGTAGGTTATACATATCAATGCACTATGTGTGCCTCCACTGCCCAGTCTGTGACATCATATATTCTTCAGTTACTGGGACCTCCGTTTGGCAGTATGGCAACTAATGTGGTGTCTAAATTAATTAATATACGTAACATAAATGTTGGGTTAGATGGGTAAACTTTGCAGACTGATCGATAAGTAATATAGTATTGGGTCTACCAGGATGCTAATATTGGTATCTTCAAATTGGGTTATCTCCATCAAGAGTTGTCCATTTCTTCTGTAACCCATTATAGACATCAATATGGTTTAAATAATTTGGGTAAGAATGTCACAAAAAAATGACTCCCAGAATGTGCACCTCATTTTCTGCTTGATCATTTGCAACAACCCCTAAACTTTGTTTCTCAATGGCAGCTGAGAGCCCACTGAGCATGTACAGTGTCACTGACACTCATAACAAAAAAACAAGATTGGTGAGATTCTGTGACAACTTTGAAGCCCTGGCTCAGTACAGTTCTAGATGTTCTAGAGATGTTGCTATCATGTGGGACTACCCTTAGCACATTCATATAAGATCTACAGCACCAATAAGTCTACCAGAACCTTTCTAAGTCTACCTCATGAAAAATGCATACAGCACATTGGTTTCATCTGCCCCTTTAATGAAGGTAACACTATCCCAAGGGGGATGCACCTCCACACCATGTGCTGGGGTCTAGGGGAGACTTGTCAATCAGCCCGGCCCTGTGCCGCTTACTACCACCCATTTCAACCTTCAAAAATGTATCTGTTGGCTAGTCAAGGCAATATATTACAATATACTCCAATCAAACCATCTGCTATTAAGCACAATTATTGACAATGTCATGAGGTTATCTTGTGGCATTTGCACGGGAGTGTAACATATGGTATCCCAAAACTCAGAACAAGCCCCAAGGTCCCGGTTTCGGCTCACGATTCTGCCTATAACAACTGCCTTTCGCTTCAAGAGGGCCAGATGCCACCAGGTCTTAAAGTGAGAGGACAAAGGGGGGAGTTCTAGGCAGGCAAGGGAACCGTAATGTATACATGAAGGACAGGGAACAGAGGAAGAGTAGTCGTGGAACAGGCATGGTCAATACCAGTCAGGAACCAGGAATGTAGTCAGGAAAAACAAGCCGGGTCAAAACCAAACAGACAGAGCTGTACATAATCAGGATCCAGAAGATTAGTCAGTAATCAGACAAGGTCAGTTCAGGCAGCAAATCAGCAAAGATCAAGGACAGCCAAAGGTCAGGAACAGTAAATCAGATCACAAGCACACCCATGAAGTAGGGAAATACTGTAGACCTAAGTTGGGCAATGAATCAGTCCAGAGCAGGGGGTTTTATAGCCAGACTAATGGCTTACACTGATCACCTCGGCCAGATTGGCAATAGGTTAAACAAGCTATGCCTATTTACAATTAAAAAAATAAAAATGGGAGTGAACCAGAACCATCGCTGTCTGCCCACGTAGAGCAGAGGCAATGCAGACAGTCAGAAAACACTAGGTGACTGGTTCAACTCCAGGCAGGATGTTACAGGGAGTGTATCCACATCTGAATTCACATATCAATCCTGGCAACACTAAGGTGAAAGGTAGAGTCCTGCATATCCACCAACAATGGCACTGTTCATAGGCAACTTTACGATCTTGTTGACTTCGTTATATTTAATCTGCCTTTTTTTTATATCTTTGGTACAAATGGTACATTCCTCAGAGCCCTCTGAATGGAGAGTCTGTTAACTAATCTTGTATTTATGTCTACCCCGCTGTGAGCAGCCAAGCTTAAAACCGTTTGTTAGTGGTTGTTGTATGGTGCTTAAAAGACAATAGCCCATGCTGTAGACCAGTGATGCCTAACAAGTGGTCCAGGCCACATGCCTTTTATACTAGGAACCCATCAGGAAGCCTTTGTCCGTTACCTGCACAAATTTTATAGAGGTCTCTGAAGTTTTCACTTGCATGGACATATAATAAAAGAATTCAGGCCAGGCCCGGACTGGCAATCTGTGGCTTCTGGCAAATGCCAGAGGGGCTGCTATATGGTGCCATATAAAGTCAGTATTTTAATTCAGCGTACCCTATTTGATAGAAACTCAGTACAATGATGCTACTCCAGTAAATTCTCAAATTTCTAAAACAAATTTCTAAAAAGGTAAACAAAAGATAATTGAGCTATCTCCATTAAGAGTTGAGCTATCAACAACATAAAATATAGGTACTACCCTTTTGAGTGACCATGGTCCATTTGGGATTCCCCTGAAATGTTGTCCATTTCTTCTGTACACCATTATAGACATCAATATAGTTTAAGTAATTTGGGTAAGCATGTCACAAAAAAATGACTCCCGCACTGACGCAGCAGAAAACTAGACCCTAGTCAAAGATGAGAATTAGGGCATAGACACATGCGAGGATTCAAGGAGATTTAGTCGCCCGGCTTCTTCGGGCAACTAATCTCTCTGAACTGCCTTCCCACCAGCTAGAATCTAAATTGCCAGCAGGATGGGACTTGGAGCGCTTTATTTTCTGAAGTCGCCCGAAGTTGCCTCACGAGGAAACTTCGGGGGACATTGGAAAACAAAACGCTCAGAGTGCCACCCCGCTGGCGATTTAGATTCTAGACAGCGGGAAGGCTTTTCAGGGAGATTAATCGCCTGAAGTAGAGGTGATTAGTTGCCGGGCGACTAAATCTCCCCGAATCTTCGCGTATGTCTCTGCCCTTAGAGACAAACTATTCAGCCATTCAAAGACGTGGGATGAGAGGAGCACTTAATAAGATACATGGTGGACATTCGAATGAGTATTATTACCCACAGAGGAACAATGACATCTATTTACTGCCTCACAGCAGGAGGGGTGGGAAATAACAGTGCTGGGCGAAGTGTCCCTTCCAACAGAGAATGGATTAGAGTTCAGAGGAGTTCTCATGAATAAGCACATTTTATGTCAATCCAAAGTAGAGGAAATTTTGAATATTTAAAGCCACAAAAGTATTTCGAAGGTTAGTCAAAGGAATTCTTGTAGACATGGAATTCAGTTAAAGTAGAGATTAATCATTTCTGCGGGGTTAAAAGGGAAACACAGGACTTTAAAAAACAAAACACCGGTTTATAATGCAAATGCACAAGGGTGTGTGTGGTTTTGTGGAAAATCCAAATAAATGCGGCAATCATTTTCTATTCCCATACACTGGTCTAAATGGAGACCCCTTGTCCAAATGTGGCCCTCAAAGGAATGTTTTTGTTAACCTAGTTTGCTTAAGATAGATTACTTTATATGCCATAACCATTTTTATATAATCTAGACTTTGGATATGTGGTATGAGAACTAATCAGCCCACTATATATGGAAAGTTTAAGTACTTCTATTGACCAAGGTGTCCAACCTTCAGCTGTTTACCTATTCATCTAGTAATATGGACATTCATATAACTGTCAGAGAGGCTTCTGTAAACTTCTCTAGAAGGATACATGTTATTGGGCCTCTAGGGGACCTTGGTGTAGTGGAAATATCAGGGTGAAATTTGAATCTCAGCCCAGACATGGTTACCAACATCATCCAATAGTAAAGAGATAATGGGAATTGTGTGCAGGCTTGTCATCCTTGGTCTACAAAAGTGTTGTCCAACCAGAAGTCTTTAGGTCTAATGTGTCCCTCCACTGTATATTTATGGCACTCAGTGTTGCCCTACGACTCCATAGACTTATTTTTGTGACATCTCAATTTTCATATAATTTGGTCCTCAAATACTGTTTGTCTTAAGTCAAATAATGGGCTCACAACATCAAAGACATTGGATAGGACTGGTAGAAATGTGACTATTTCAAGGCCCTGGGACCCAATGGGGCCAAGTCTCAAACGAGAGACTTTAAATACTTAGGCTTTCTGTGTGAAAAGTCCAAATCCTAGAAAGCCCTAGGGTTGTTTGTCCTCTCTTCTGACAATTGTCACAGGTTCAATTACTAACTGAAATGTTCCACATATGACATGTTTCAAGTCTACTCACTATAATGTGTTTATATACACTTTCTATGCTTGTCAGTATTAGAATATGCCAATGGGTTTATGTTCATCATAACGGCATAGCAGCCCCAGCTAGTGTGGGGAGCACAAGGCACACCTGACAATATACAACTTCTCCTTAAATTCAGACAAGGAAGACCATGATAGTGTTGGCAAATCCACATAAACATCTCAGAGGCATTAATCAGTTTGTAGTGTGTGTGTGTGTGTGGTGCCTATTGTCTGTTCAGATGAATGAGCAATATGAAGCTTTTATAGTTTCCATATTTAACATGGTTTAATAAATCAATTCTGATAATTCTAGTTCTGCATCCTGCTCCGTATTGTAGAGCCTTCTCTTGGTAATTTTTTAATTTCCTAAGGGAATGCTCTTGCCAAAATGAAGTGTGTCAAACCAACCTTTATAGGGAATGGCAAATTACCAGGTCACTCATGAATCTTTGCTTCTGAGTCTGGGATTAGTCTTGGTCTGCTGTCTTTTCAAACCTAAGGCTGGCGTTATCAAAGTGCAAATACCAAGTTTTGCCCTTAAAGGAAAACTATACCCCCAAAATGAATACTTGAGCAACAAATAGTTTATATCAAATTAAGTGACGTATTAAAGAATCTTATCAAACTGGTCTTTAAGTAAATATTGCCCTTTTACATCTCTTGCCTTGAGCCACCATTTCATGATGGTCTGTGTGCTGCCTCAGAGATCATCTAACCAGAAATACTGCAACTCTAAGGGGCATATTTATCAAGGGTCGAATTTCAAAGGTCTGGGAGTTTTTTTGAACTCCCATAACTTTGAAATTCGAATGAAAAAAGACCAATCGAAATTTATCCAAAAATCTGTTTTTTTTTTGGGTGAATAGGTCCGTTTTTGATCGAATTTGAAAAGTACGAATCAAAGTAACAGCGCTTTCGATCAAATTCGACCGCAAAAAACTTTGATTTTTCAAAGTCCACCAATTGACTCCAAATGGGTTCTAGGAGGTCCCCCATAGGCTAAAACAGCAATTTGTCAGGTTTTAGATGGTGAATGGTCGAAGTTGAATTTTTAAAGAGACAGTACATGATAAATTTCTTAAATTTTTTTCAAATTCATATCGAATTTGAACTATTCCCTAGTCGATGTACACAAAAATAAGCTTGAAATTTGAATTTTCACTTCGACCTTTGGTAAATCTGCCCCCAACTGTAACAGGAAGAAGTGTGGAAGCAAAAGACAGAACTGTGTCTGTTAATTGGCTCATGTGACCTAACAAGTATAATTTGTTTGGTATGTTTGTGTGCATCGCGAATTATACAATCCCAGGGGGCGGCCCTTATTTTTTAAAATAGTAGTTTTCTATTTATAATTACATAATGGCACATACTACTTAAAAATTATATTATTATGAAAATGGTTTATTTACATGAAGCAGGGTTTTACATATGAGCTGTTTTATGCAATATCTTTTTATAGAGACCTACATTGTTTGGGGGGTATAGTTTTCCTTTAATTGTTTTTAGAACGTTATTCCAAGTGTAAGGATGAAAGGCCTTAATAAAGCAAGTGTGGAGCTAGGCAGGCTTCAAGAACATAATAATGAGACCTATATGCAAATTGAATTAATTGTAATACAGTGTGAATGGGGGCAGTGAGCAAGTACAAGTAGCTAATAGAACTTAGGCTTGATAGCAGGTTCTGTGCCTGGAATTAACACAACCTTACCAGTTATGTTTGTTGCTATGAAAAGGAGATTATCCAGTAACAAATGACCTAAAGGGGAATGTGCAGCATGTTAAATTCAGTTTAATTAGAACTGTTGCCACTGAATCAGTTTGTAACAGAGTAAAATGTTCAATAAATGGTCTCTAGGTACTTTGGTGATATTTGCAGAACCTGCACTATACTTCTTTATTTTAACATTGGCTTTGCACTCATTCAATTAAAAAGTGTGTTTTGCACATTCAGCTAAGTCATGACGTTTCAGCAATAGGAATGGGAAGGTGCAGAAGTAATGGGTTGCTATTGAGAATTCTCTTTCTCATTCAGATAATGACACTGTACTTTTGCATGCTTCATGTGCTGGCTAGGTAATTCTGTATCTTGTGTTACTCTCTTTTGACTAGTTACTGCTGAAATGGCCCAGCTTATTGAATCTGCTAGACATGCAATTTACGTGTACCAGCCAGCAACCTTGAGGTGTGACAGGTGCAAGTGGTACTAGCACCATCCATAGGCCTGTGGGGTATAAAAGAGGGCAGAGAAATGACGAAATAAGGGAAAATCACAAGTGAAAGAACCGGAAAAAAACCCAAGAGGATAGTGGTACAGTTAAGAAATGTAGAAGGAAGAAAAACTGGGAGCAGAAGGAAAGAGTAAGAGTGAAGACTAGAAGGAGAATTGAAGGTTAAAGAAAGAGCAGAAAAAAGAAAGAGAGAGAATGAAATAAGGAAGGGTAGTTTATATCTATATCACTGTAGGCAAATATAGCTTGGAAAATTTGTCAGTATGTATACATGTGTATAGCTCTACACACACAAACAGAAAAAGGGGTAGCAATGTTGTGTTCTGGGTGGCAGGAAACTAAGTCTTCAGTATTGAAAAGGGATTTGAAAGTTTGAAAACCTCTGCCCTAAAGAGTTTCCTACAGCAAATGGAGCAAACTCATACCAACTGTACCCATGTAAATTATACCCCACCTAAGCACCATCACACGCTGAGAAGAAGTGTCAGTAGCTATTCCATTGGGTATGTTGGAGAGCATCATACTGCTATTTATACTTGTTATATATTTTGTGAGTTCAAATATATCTTTCTTTTTACTGATTATTTGTAAATGATACAAACTGGAATATGTTCTAAGCTCTAGGCCTGATCTAACATCTGTCTCTTGTATGTTGTTGTTTGCAGGATGTCATCTGTGGAGCTTTAATTGCCTTGTTATTTTTGGCATTAACTTACCCAGTATGGGGCGAGATGGACAAAGTGCTCCTCAGCCACCCTCTCTCTCCAGTGTTTACAATCATTGTGGGCTTTCTCGCAAGCTACAACTACCCTGAAATGGATCATTATAGCACCACCCGAGCTGACACTACAACTATAATTGGAGTTGCAGTGGGCACATGTGTGGGGGTCTCAATTGGCAATCTTGATTTGAATTCTGTGCCTTCAGATCAGTTTCCACTGCCCATTCCTGCCATCAGTTTCCATCGGGTGCTACTACAAACGGAGAGATTTCTTCTCGGGATCATTCTTCTGCTCATAACACGATTTCTTGCAAAAACACTCTCACTCCAGACTCTTGGGACATGGCACAATGTTTGTACTAAGGACCATCTTGTTAGGCAAAGACTGGAAATTGAAGTGCCCTACAAATTTGTGACGTACACCTCAATAGGTTTTGTTGCTACGGCTGTGGTTCCTCAGCTATGTGACTTTCTAGGAATATAAGGAGCACAAGGAAGAGTTATCAGAAGCTAAGCTAGATGATCTACTGCTTTAAAAGTAACCACAACAGATATGAGTGTGTACCATTATGATTGTACTGAAACTTTTTGAAACCAAGTCCAAGGCTTGGTACCTGCCTTTAATTTGAGTAAATGAAAATATCCAACCAACTGCTAAACTATTACACAAGGCTTTCTTTGTGATTGCTGGGTATGTGTTGGTGATGCAACTAGCGATCACAACTAAATGCACTTTAGTTAAATTAAACTCATAGGCAACCCTGTGTCTTGAGAGACAGAACAACCACAAGGAAGAGAATGACCACACTGTAACATGATTATAACTAACTTAAAGCAACTACTTGATCACTGGGAACCATGACAGTATTCCTGTTCTACAGCACTGACCAATATCCATTGGTGTCTTCTATTTCACCCACTTTGGCTGGTATTTTCATTTCTCCTATATCAATAGTAGGCTGAAGTGAAGACTGAGGGTTAGTAAGCAATGCGTATATTAATATATACTGTGTATGTCACAATAACCCCATGATGTAGGATTGTCTGATGTGACACTGTACATTTTCAAAATAATAAAACGCTGTTAAATTGACCCCTATAATGTATAATCTTCAATAACAAAGTATATTAACATATATTAAAATAATGAGTTTTCCTTGACTGGGGGGGGGTTGGGCTTGCCAAGGCAGTATTGACTGTCAGTAAACACAGTAGCTAGGATTCATCTGGGAGTTCTCCTTCTATATAGATACACTGGCTGACCCTCAAAGTATCTGATTGGCCTGTGGCCCAAACAGATAAATACTTTATAACAGCAACCAACCTGTTGCTCGCCAACCCTTTGATCGCAGTGGCCTCAAAGCAGACACGTATTTTCAAATTCCTGGTTTGGAGTGAAGTTTTGGTTGTGTAAAAGCCAGACAGAGCTGCCTGTAGTCTGTGAGTCCACATGGGGCTACCAAATAGCCAATCACAGTCATATTTGGCACCCACAGGAACTTTTTTATGCTTATGTTGCTCCCCAACACTTTTTGTATTTAAAGGGCATGTAAAGGCAAAAATATAAAATCCCATTTTTACTTTTTTTAATGAAAAAGAAACATCTCCAATATACTTTTATTAAAAAATGTGTACCGTTTTTATAAGAAACCTGACTGTATGCAGTGAAATTCTCCCTCCATTTACTGCTGTGGATAGGAATTGTCAGACGGTCCCTAACTGCTCTGCAGTCTGCAATCATACTTATGAACAGCCGGGGGAGCCCCCACCTTACTTACTGCCTCTGCATGTCTTCCTTGTGAGGCAACTTTGGAAAACAAAGCTCCGGTTGTGCTTTAGCGCAGGCGACTTTTCATTATAACGGATGGGAAGACATGCGGAGGCAGTTCGGGGACATTGTCGCCCAGAAGAAGAGGCGATTAGTTGCCAGGCAACAAAATCTCCCCGAATCTCCTCGTGTGAACTAAACCTGTTTCCAACTCCAGCAACAACTATCATGGAGCCAGATTTATACAGATAAACTGGAATTCTATTTGGAGGATTATTTTGCAACAGTTACTGGTTCTACAAATTTGGAGAAAGTTTGTATTAAACAATACAAAAACTATAAAATCCACATCAGGTTACATGACAACACAGGACCCAGTGCAGGCTGCATATTCTGATTATTAATCAGTCTTGCTGTATCGGCTTCTGGCAGATATTATTTGACTTGTGCTGTTTTGATAATTTATGACGATCCCTAAGCAGCCCAGACCACACTGAGCATGTGCACAGTCTTGGTCTTGCAAAGATGTTTAACAAAGTTATGACCCCCTGTGGCCAACTTTGAAAGCATAAATCATTTTGCTTGTGGTGCAGTAAATTTATGTTTACTATACAAAATACAGCATTTCTAGCCTTATTCTATTTGACTTTACTTCCCCTTTAAATGTGGCTCTTGGGTAAAAAAGGTTGGAGAATCCCACTTTATAGTATTTTTCTGTTCGGTTGGGACAATGACCTGAATGATCGGAGCTGTTGGGCATGAACAGAAGCAGCAACAACTGATTACATTTTAAAGTGATACTGAAAAACTATTCTTCACAATATTACTGTGCGTTAAAAGTTGTCTATAGGTCACATTGATTGTTTTTCACTGATAGGGCTGCCTTTGTAAGTAATTGTTACTTGAAGTTCAAACCTGACTGTCCTTTCTCAACCTAAGAGTTTCTAATGCTAAAGGACAACTGCTGCACAAATATGGCAGCCCACTCAGACAGGAACATGGGGAATCAGACAGGTAATATAAAAGCATCAGGCAAATACTTTCAGACAATGTAATGATATATGTAAAAAAAGGTTTAATTTCTGGTGTCAGTTCCAAAAATATAAGCTGAACTGTAGCTCACCGATGCATTGCTTAATGGTAGTCCTGCTGGGTATCCTGTGTTGATACCCTATTGAATTGCTCATAAAGGCTTAGAATGCAGGACAAATCCGCGGCAGTAGTCTAAAGCTCCCCATAGACGCGACGATTCTTCTTGCCGAACGACCGATTTTAGGGAAGTCCGACCAATCCTTCGAAATTATCGTGCGGTTAGTGGGATTCGAACGATCGTACATCTTACGATTTTTCGGCCGACATCTGTCAGGAAATTGATCGGCCAGGTCGAAAAATCTTTGTTGGTCCCAGTGCAATCTATCTATGTTTGCAGGGCCAAGCAGGCAGCTCCCCTTTGTTTTCCTGGCAAATTTTTAGTTTTTAGTCCTGGTAAATTCATACGATCGTTCCGAGAAGATCGTGGTCTCACGATCAGGATCTGATCTTTTAAAAATCTCAACATCTATGGCCAGCTTAAATCTGCAAAATTCTTTTATTGGGGAGTGAATATCCAAAGTCAGAAGAGTGTAGGGATAATGATACCATGAAGCGCACAATTGCTGCTGATGTGTCCTTTATTTTCCACACGACATGTTTCGAGCTTCAAAGGCTCTTTATCAAGGCTCTTGATAAAGAGCCTTTGAAGCTCGAAACATGTCGTGTGGAAAATAAAGGACACATCAGCAGCAATTGTGCGCTTCATGGTATCATTATCCCTACACTCTTCTTGCTTTTCTGAATTATGCTCTGGGTGGGAGCAAGGGCAGAGGATACCGAAGTTTTTGTAAAAGGGCTTTACTGCACCAGTTTTTTGCTTTAATATCCAAAGTCACACTACATGTTTTGGTCAAAGCCCTTTATCAAGTGTGAGTACACTTGATAAAGGGCCCTGCCTGAATAATGTAGGGGCAGATTTATCAAGGGTCGAAGTGAATTTGAGGGAATTTTCGAAGTTAAAAGATTCGAAATTCGAAGTAGTTTATTGAATATTTCGACCATCGAATAGGATACGACTTTGAATTTACTTCGATTCGAAGTAAAAATCGCTTGTAACTTTGTTAAACATCTTTGCCTGACCCTGCACATGCTCAGTGTGGTCTGGGCTGCTTAGGGATCGTCATAAACAAAGCTGCTTGAATTCTGCATGGCTGGGAAGTAAGGCAGGGGCTCCCCCTGCTGTTCATAAGTATGATTGTTTCCCTGCTCAGCAGTTAGGGACCGTCTGATAATACCTATCCACAGCAGTAAATGAAGGGAGAATTTCACTACATACAGTCAGGTTTCTTATAAAAACTGTACACAATTTTTAATTAAAGTATATTGAAGATAGGTTTCTTTTTCATTAAAGAAAGTAAAAATGGGATTTTTCTTTTGTCTTTCCTTGTCCTTTAAACCTGCCGAAGTGCTATGTTGGCCTATGGGGACCTTCCAGAGTTTTTTGTATTCGAAGGAAAATCGTACGATAAAATCGTTTGCATCGTACTACGATCGGAATGCGATCGTACGTTGCATAGAATCCTCCCACTTCGAATGTCGGAGGATTCTATTCGATGGTCGAATCTCAAAGTATTTTCCACTTCGAAATTCAACCCTTGATAAATCTGCCCCGTAGTGTGACTTTGGATATTCACTCCCCAATAAAAGACTTTTGCAGACTTAGACTACTGCCGCGGATTTGTCCTGCATTCTAACCATTTGAGTAATTTCTGGTGTCAGTGGGGGTTATCAACACTGGACAATTTTGCCCATGGCAACCAATCAAATTGCTATATTGATTGTTCGACTTGCAGCTGGCTTCAAAAAGCTAATCACTGATTGGTTGCTATAGGTAACTGCCCATGAGCAAATTTGCCCAGTGTTGATAAATGAGCCCCAGTATCTCTTCAAGATGGGATAATTAGCTCCTATCTGTCCTGTCCTTCATGGTGTTTGAAAATGGCCAATTCTAGGCATATATGGTCACTTATAGACTTCCTTTAGGTTTTATTGACTTTAGCAGGCAACTGTCTCTAAAGAGAGCAAACCTGGGTCCCTTTTTGTCTTAGGGCTTTGCAGCCATGCCGATCTATAAATGACAGGGTATTCTTCAAATCTATCTATGTGAAGTTATGCATATAATACAGCTTAATGAGATACAAATTTACGAATTGTATGGTGTAGTCCAGTTGCACCCGTCCCAAACCCTCAGCAAAGGGGAGAGGAAATCTGTACATGAACCAATAATATGGTAGGCACTCAAAGATTTTTGCTGATCGATGTGGTTTCTTTATTAATGTAACATCCTAAAAAGGCAAAGTAAAAGGGAAGGCATGTAGGCGTCCCTCCTACACCTTAGTATGGAGATGCACATTACGGGAAGACCTCTTTATCCGGAAAACCTCAGCACCCTAGTATTCCGGATGATAGATACCGTACATGTATGTTTTTATCTAGACTTATGTATCCCTTTGCTTGGACAAACGTGTGTGGCATTTAAATAAAAAAAAACACAACTAGACAACTGTTTCATTTGTGCCTCATAATGCAAGAAATAAATACACAAGTATGAGATTTGATTTTTTTAGCATCTTGGACCTCATTCACACTATAAACTTTGAAGAACCGGTGTGACTGCAGAGCATAATTTTCAAGTGGTTTTAGTGGTGCAGCTTTTAAGATTTGAGACTATGTAAAAATTGGACCGACCCTCAGTCTATTCCAGTATGTGCAGTAGCATCGACTAACTTGGATGAATGCAGCAATCAATATGAAGATATGGCCAGGGATTCGTTCTGAATTTCATTAAGTATTGGCAAGTCCATCATAAATTGGTCAGCAGTAAACTCAATTATTTGTAAACCTTTTTAAACCATAGTCTGTTATGCAGTCTTTTTCTGGAACAGGTACAGATGGTACCCAAGACTGCGGAACTAAATGCAGAATACATGTTGAGAACTACTCTCTCTCCCCCCCCCACCTAATAATCAGTGCCAAAAACAAAGCTGAGTTTCCCACTGAGATATATACCTTCTAACTTTCCCATTAATGGAATTATAGTTGTTTTTTATGCTGAGCAACCTATAACCACAGCTTTCAGCTGCTTCTTCTTAAATCGCAGATCAATGGCTCCAAATTCCAGGCTTCAAGGACCACCAGGGGTGCTGGTTCTTTATAATTTGCTTAGATGTACAAAGTGAATAACATTAGCACAGGTGGACCTTGTATAATGACTTCTCCCCAGATTAATTCAACTACATTTAGGTGAGGACCAAGCTAAAGCTGTACTCCTGAAACAGACTATTGTTCCTACATCCAATAAGCAGCAGTGCCTCAGGGCAGCTACTGATATTGATTCTACAAAACAGCTGGGAGCCATGTTGCCTTTCTTATCCTGGTGGATGTGACCAAAAAGAATATTACTAAAGCTGGCCATAGATGCAAAGATCCGATCGTACAAATCCTCGATTCGTACGATTTTCGAACCGTGTGTGGAGAGTCCCGTCATTTTTCGACCCACGGAGATCGGTCGTACAGTCGATCAGACAGGTTAAAAGATTTCTGTCGGCTGCCTATAATTTCCCTGCATGTATTGCTGATCTGACGATTTTCAGAGGGAGACTGTCACCAGCTTTGTCGGACATAACTTTCGTACGGTTTCTGTCAGGGGCAGAACATCAGCTGATCTGTTCTTTTACTACTTTATTTGATCGGAATTGTTAGTGACAGGTCGAGAGGTGGGGAAGTCCAATCGTTCGAGGATTCAAACAATCGGATCTTTGCATCTATGGCCAGCTTAACAAGCAGAATAGTTTGACCTTTCAAACTAGAGAACCCTTGTGGAGTCAGCAAGTTTAATAAATTAGCAGGTAAATCAATCGCAAAAGGCTTTGAAAATATGCAGTGAGTAGTCGAATTAAAGTCATAGTTAAGCTGGTCATACACCTAAAAATCTGCTCATTCGGCAATGTCCCCAAACAAGCAACAATCAGATTGTAATGTAGATCTGATTAGGAAAATCAAACCAAATAAATATCAGTGGGGCGGACTCCACAAACCTTATGTCATAGCCAAAAGATGTGTTTTTTGCCTGTATGTGGAACGTTGTTGATATAAGGGATCCATAGAGGGAAACAAGTGACTGGTGGATGCTAATTGAGTAACTTCAGTTGATCATGCACAAAATTGGCTCTCAAATTTCAGTCGATCATGGCCCACAGTGGCATTATTAAACCAAACTGGATATTGTCCAGAACCTAATAAGCTCAAATCATGTCAACAGTGTTTTGATTGGTTGCTGGATGTATGTTGCACCTTTAAGTTGCATGAGTCTACTCTGTTTAAAAAAAAAAGTATCTTCCCAGAGGAGTGGTTGTGCAGAGAAAGCAGGATACTACAAAAGGGACGCATCACAGGAAAGGCTCCACATTGATCTCAAGCGCAGAGCAGGGTAAGGTCAGGTCAAATTTAGTGATGATGTCGGGATGCAGGACACCCAGTTTACCGATGCTCTGCCCATTAACCAAGATCTCTGCACATCGACCAGGAAAGAAAGCTGGATCTGCAAGGAAAGTGATAGACACTTCAATATGCAAATTGTATAAAATGAATGACATACTAATTAACATCCTACATATAAGCAAGGTGCTTGCTGAAGGTATATGCACACTGCAGCCTGAAGAATGGTAGCATTAAATCTATATAACTCGAATGAAAGTGGTTTGATGGGATATTTTCATCCATCTATAGCACTCTCTCTGTCCTGACATCCGTCTCCTCCCCCTAAACACTTGTATTTTGGCTCCTAAAGAAAACATTTTAGCTCTATGATATGTTAAGGTGACCATACATGCAACAAAAATTATTATATAACCAACAATCATAAGATCACTTAATGGACACAGAGATGTTTCAATATAAACACTGCAATCTTGTCCATATGACTATGTATAGGAATGATAGTCGGCTGACAGTACATTCATCAATATTTACCTAAATTGTTTCAATTTGGAAATACAATACAATCAGCTCCAATCACCTACAAAACGTAAGCTTCAAAGCTGCTCTCATAAACGGAGCACAGAAGAATTTAAGATTACATTTCTCAGGGAACCAAGCTGAGCTTTGTTATAATCCAGTTTATGTAAATATAAAAGGGGTTTGGGTATGTGAGACTTTCATGAAGGTGTAAGTTGAAGGCAAATGTAAATTTGAGGTTCTACTGGAAACACAGTTTTCTAGAAAGCAATAAATGCAGACAATCTGAGAATCTGCAATGGTTTAGTGTCCAATATGAAAAAAAAACAAAAAAAATGGGATACAGCAATAAATTTAGGTGTGAACATGGTAACAACAATTCCAACTGACACACAAACAGAAAAAACATAGATCATTTATTATCCTAACACAATGGTTGCAACCATCACATCATCTTCCTCACAACAACCACATTGTACAAATACAATACTGCAGGTTTGGGTTTAGAAATGACTTTGAAATGGGTTTACAGTCCCTCCTCATTAACAGGTTTAGGTTAATAGTGGTTCTTTAGTGAAGTGGCCCTTGCAATAGGAATCCACACTACTAATTAGGCAGTTCATCTTATTAAGGAAGAAAAAGTGACACTAAGCAGCTTAGTGGAGGATAGTGTCAGTGTTGCTGTTCACACGCCTAGGCCTTAGTACCAATACTGCCTAAGCCTCGCTGTCGAGTTTCTACAAATGTCAGATAAGGAGAGTCGCGGCCTCTTACTTCCCAGAAATATACAGTGTTTCAGTGAAATACCAACGACTTGGACATCAGAATAACATATTTAGTCTTATTCTAAATTCTGCCATGCCTACAAAATGAAACTTCATATATCATTTTTGACAGACACAAAACAGAACAGACCCAGGGGTTTTGAGGAATTGTTCAGTACAAAAATAAAAACTGGGTAAATAGATAGGATGTGCAAGAATAAAAAATGTTTCCAATATAGTTAGTTAGGCAAAAATGTAATGTATAAAGACTGGAGTGACTGGATGTGTAACATAATAGCCAGAACACTACTTCCTGCTTTGCAGCTCTCTTGGTTTCCACTGATTGGTTACCAGGCATTAACCAATCAGTGACTTAAAGGGGGTCCATATAGGCCATAACTGTTACTTTTGGATTTGAGCTGAATGCTGAGGATCAATTGCAAATTCACTGAACAGTTATGTCCCATGTGGCCCCCCTTCAGAGAGTTGAAAATCAGGAAGTTCTGTTCTGTTCTGTTAGAAATCTATTCACTCCAACTTTATATATTACATTTTTGGCTAACTATATTCAATTTTTTTTTGCACAGCCTAACTATTTACCCAGTCTTTATTTTTACCCTGAACTTTAACTGGCACACTACCATGAAATGGTCTGTGCACAGGCCAAAGTGTCTCTGGTTTAGGTCAGGTCGGTATAACTCAATGACTATGACAAGCAATACTGATATATGTGATTACAATACATGAAATGTGCGAGCCCTAATATGTAGGGGGTCACGTTTAGGCCCAGATTTATGTGAAGGCCCAGGCCGAGGGCGGAAGATCAGTGGCAGCAAGTGGGAAATGGAAACACATTGCAGCAGAAGCATACGGTTTTGATCACTGTGATATAAGAGAGACTTCCTATAGGGCAGGCATCCCCAACCATTGTTTTTTTTTTTTTTTTGTTATTAATAGGGAAAAAATAAAAATATATAGGAAGGCCGGTATTTTTTTCCAGAAAAGGTGGCAACCCTACCCGTGAGCCACATTCAGATGTAAAAAGAGTAAGGGAGCAACACAAGCATGTTCCTGGGTTGCGTGTTGTGATTAGCCATTTGGTAGCTTCTATGTGGACTGGCAGCCTACAGGAGGCTCGTTTTAGCAGTATCCCTGGCTTTTATGCAACCAAATTTGCCTTCAAACAAGGAATCCAAAAATAAGCACCTGCTTTAAGGTCACTGGGAGCAACATCCAAGGGGTTGGTGAGCAACATGTTGCTTATGAGCAGCTGGTTGGGGATCACTGCCATAAGATACAGTCAAACAGGGATGAAATGTTAACGATCTATGGCATGTACTGTACTCAGGCTACAGTTCGTACAGCTTTGCCTTGTGGCAGCCATGTTTAATGCAGCCCTATATTCAGCAGCCTTTATGCTGGAAAATGAATATTTACAAATGCTCCCTAAAGCAATAGCTGTTCCCCCTACTTCCCAAGCCTAGTGAGCTGTGAATAACCACTTAATGACAGATTCTCTTGCCTCTCCCAAGACAACTTTAATTGGCGAGACAGTATTTTTTTTAACCTATGTAATGCCAGAGGGATGGCAGCATATTGCAAAGCCTCCCTCCCTCCCTTGGTAGGAAAAAGGTTAACATCTGTGGGGTTAATTGTTTGGACCGAATAATCTTTATCACATTTTATGGGCAATTAAATATCAAAAAGAACTAACTTTCTTCTAATCCACTTAAGTTTCCCTTTCTGTGTGCTTTACGTGAAAAACCACCCTACAGAAAATTTAAGGTAACATTATAGGCTTAGCAGTCCTATAATTTGATAGTATGTACGGAAGTAAAAGCTTACGTGCGGCAACTGAGAAGCATTTCTAAGGCTCAAATCCCATCTTCAGATGATTGAAAGCCCTTTCATCTTTGGCTGGGCGCAAGTGGCAACATCAGAAAGCACCTCTTTGTGTTTGATCACTGCTCACCCCAAGAAACAAACCTTGCTGCTACTGCATAAACTTGCAGCCATTACTCTGCCCATTTGTTTATATTGCTGATGCTCAGGGATGTCCTATCTGAAAACCTGTAGAAGTTAAGCTGGCCATAGAACAATTGGACTTTCCCATCTCCCGACCTGCCACTAACCATTCCGATCAAATAAAGTAGAAAAGAACAGATCAGCCGATGTTCTGCCCCTGACAGCAATCGTACGATAATTATGTCCGACCAAAGCTGGTGACAGTCTCCCACTGAAAATCTCGGCAATACATGCAGAGATATTATCCGCAGCCAACAGAAATCTTTTAACCTGTCCGATTGACCAAATGACGATCTCCGCCAGATGAAAAATGTCTGGACTCTCCCCACACGGTCCGAAAATTGGATCTTTGCGTCTATGTCCAGCTTAAGGCTTGTAGAGCTCTGGAGCTTGGGAATGTTTGTGTAGTTGGCAGTAAGTATTTAACATGTAAGACTGTCGGTGAACCTGACCAACAGAAAAACAATTTGGCCTAGTACTTTTGCAAGCAAAACACCAAGTCCGTAAATCTTGAATACCAAACTCTCCACCAAAGAATGAAAGGTTGAAGTTTAAACCCTCAATTGCAGATTAAAGTTTGAGAAAATAATAGTCACGTTCAGTTATCTAACTTACCGTGCAAATATGCTGTAGGGTCACATGGGTTTATGTACACGATATCAACCAACTCAGCGTTGCCTGTATGTGATGTGACCGGCTTCACAAAGCATCATATACAGTGGTGTGAAAAACTATTTGCCCCCTTCCTGATTTCTTATTCTTTTGCATGTTTGTCACACTTAAATGTTTCTGCTCATCAAAAACCGTTAACTATTAGTCAAAGATAACATAATTGAACACAAAATGCAGTTTTTAAATGAAGGTTTACATTATTATGGGAGAAAAAAAAACTCCAAATTGCCCCCCTTGTTAAAAAATACAGTGTGTATATATATATATATATATATATATATATATATATATATATATATATATATATATATATATATATATATATATATATATATATATATATTCATTTAACTTTGTTGGCATATTATAGTAACATGTCAGTGAATTAAGTCACTACTACTGGCGCATTTCGTGCCCCACTTCCTCAGATATGCGGCCAACAAATAAAAAAGCTTTAATTCATCATGATCTAACGTGTTAAAGAAGTCCATATTTTTGATATTTTGAGGAGGCTCCTTTGCTAGGGAGCAGGATGTTGGATCGTCGGGAGCCAATCGGAAAGCTCCACACTTGTGAGAGATTTGTATTGTAGGATACCCGACTGATACTGGAGACCCTAGCTAAGTTATAGGGTCAGCTTCGGGGTTGTATATACAGAAGAAACAGACCCTGGGGCTGAAGGTATGGGGGGCCCCTTGAGGCCCTACTTAATGAGCAATTTCAGTATATTGATAAACAGGACGACCTCTGGATATTTTAGGGGGCCCTAAAATAAATTTGCTGTGGGTTCCCAGTAACATCTACAGTAATTACATCACTGGTCAGCTTCTTGTAACCTGTATACATTTTGCAGTGATTCCTGGTTGCAGGTATATAGATCATTTGTTTCGCAGACTATCTAGGTAGGCTTGAGGCTGTACCATACTACACAGAATGGCCATGTGATATATGTCTGCTTCATGCCATAATAAAGTTTAATATATGACATGATGGGGGCACAGGTTGAAACTTTAAAATGCAAGAACCTGTATGCAACCAATTATTCGATTCAAAATGCCTGCTTCCTGATTGTGGCAGAAAATCTCATTATGCAGGTTTCATTCTGGCAATGTTAATTAAGCAGATTACTTGTCATGCACATTATGTAATAGAAAGGTGGTTTTGTAGGGAACAATATCACTCCCAAAAAATATCTTATTAGGAGGACACTGATAATTACTGCATTAAGGAAAGTAATGGCAGGTGCATTGTGTAGCAGTCTTCACACTTTTCCAAGGCACAGCAGGTGGATGGGTGGAGGTTAAATGACACTCAAGTGGGTTTTCCATATAAATTGTAGATTACACGGCCTACCATAAAAATGGGATTACTGGCACTAATTCTACTATCCCACCTCAATACACACTTTGGTGCTGCCCAGGTCACTCCAGCTGGGCCATGAACAACTAATAGAAACATGCGTCACCACCTCTAATTGGCCTACAGAGATCTTTGTTAAAGGAAAACTATACCCCCAAAATTAATACTTAAGCAACAGATTATATCATATTAAGTGGCGTATTAAAGAATCTTACCAAACTGGAATATATATTTAAGTAAATATTGCCCTTTTACATCTCTTGCCTTGAGCCACCATTTTGTGATGGTCTGTGTGCTGCCTCAGAGATCACCTGACCAGAAATACTGCAGCTCTAACTGTAACAGGAAGAAGTGTTGAAGCAAAAGACACAACTCTGTCTGTTAATTGGCTCATGTGACCTAAGAAGTATAGTTTGTTTGGTTTGTTTGTGTGCACCTTGAATCGTACGATCCCAGGGGGCGGCCCTTATTTTTTAAAATGGCAATTTTCTTATACTATTATGAAAATGGTTTATTTACATAAAGCAGGGTTTTACACATGAGCTGTTTTATGCAATATCTTTTCATAGAGACCTACACTGTTTGGGGGTATAGTTTTCCTTTAAGTTATCTAGGAAAAAGTATTTAAGGATGTTTATACTGTACATACAATGTCTGCACCTAGGATGCCCATGCAATGACCGACATTAGTATTGCCAGCATACAGAAGGAAATTTCCAAAGCATTATTTTCATTCTTTTAAGGAAATATATGCTTCATTCAGTAATTTAATTTCAGATGGCTCCAAAATAATTAATATAATAATGAACTTGCATCAAATATAATAATAATTTGTAGCAGAACTGGTGGTGGTGGCGGTGGTATCGCAACTACGTCTAGTGCAGCTCTATTTGACATTTTTAAAGAAAAAAAAGATATACAAAAAAAGGGGGAGTTACATATATATGATATGGTGTGTTGTCAGGGAAAATTCAAATCTTTGACTGGGGGCAGCTGGGAAACTTGACAATATGACCCCCATGTCAGATTTCAAAATTGAATATTAAAAAATCTGTTTGCTCTTTTGAAAAATGGATTTCAGTGCAGAATTCTGCAGGAGCAGCACTATTAATGGATGCGTTTTGAAGAAAAAGCATGTTGTCCCATGACAGTATCCCTTTAAAATCCAATCATATCCATACAACACACTATAGTCAATCTCATCAGGAGCCAATTGCAATATGCTTTAATAGTCTGGGAGGAAACTGGAGGACACCTCCAGATGTGTAGATTTGTGAAGAACACAAACTCCTTGCGGATAGTATCCAAGTCTGAACTAAACTCAGAACCCCATATCTGCAAAGCACAACAGATTAGTAGAGAGACATAAATTGCATTTTACTCCACACCCCCCCCCCCCGACAAAACCTTTGTTATTCTAACAGTTTGCTTCCTTGCTATGCAAATGTGTGCCTTATTGAATGAAAGCTCCATGGCTGCATAGTAAACATGGCTCTACCATAGTCACTTCCCGTTCACTTTAAAGCATGGAAACACTGGGACACGACACATCAGGTTAGAAATCACCAATTGCGAACTCTGTCATATGTTTCCTAATCAAATGCATGGGAAACACCAGTAGCAGATTTCAGGGGTTTCTCTGTTGGCTGAAGACTGGCAGTTGTGAATATATTATATATAATATAATATTCTCTGTGTGCCATGAGCCTTAGTATATAAGCTAATTGATGTGCTCTGCCCTGTAACCAGCTGATAACTTTCCCCAAGCTCAGTATTGCAGATAAAATGGAATCCCCAGACTGTAGGTAACACACAGATTGGGTACAATTACTATCCCTGTAAGTACCAAAACATCGCAATTTCACTGTCATCATTTTTCACAGCTTCTTCCCCCAGAGGGCATAACAGGTCAGCACAGAGGTCGGAGGCACAATCGTTAAGTATTTTATGGACAGAAGGTGCATGAAAAATTGCAGATTATACATATGCTCACATAGGTCTACAGTTATATACCATGGATGGTTTGGGAGACTCTTCTTAAGGTGGCCACAATTCAGCAGCTTATCTACCCATGTATGGGCCCTTTGACAGGCCTCCCCGATCTATATCTGGCCAGAAATCGTCCAGATCTCGATCGTGCAGGCTTGATTTTTGTCGGATCAAGGACCAAATTGGTTCATTGATGCGGTCATTGCTCCGACTTTTCGTATCCCCTAGAGCCAAACGATCTGATTAGCACGATATCGCCCACCCAAGGTTGGACTGTTGGGTGAAAGATTCACTCATTTGGCGACCTGGTCAAACAAGAGATTCTTATAGTGTGTGGCCACCTTTAGTGAAAGAACACTGTGCATAGCCAGTTATAATACAGTGTATGAATGCAAGATGCTTCAGAAACCTATATGGTGCAAAGACACTGTCAAACAGAAACCCACATGCGTGTCATTCTGTCAGTAAATCACAATTATGGAATTTTCACATAAGATACAGATTTTTACAAAATGTTGACACAAATCTAGATCCTAGGTTCTTGTTTGGAACAAAGCAGTCACTTCCAGTAAGAGTATAGGGTCCAATAAGGCTGAATAGAAAAAAGTTACTCTGCTTTCCTAACTAGCCGGTGGGGAACTCACCTTGTGATGCTTTGATCTGGTACCCATTCTCCCCAGGGCACAGTGCTAGCAGTTGCATGGTTCGGTCCAGGAGGCCATGTATCACCTCAAAGCCAGGGTTCTTGTTGTAGTAAACAGCACACAGATGTCGATAATTTCTGGCGCCGACATCTTAAATGAAACAAAAAAAATGAATGCTACTAATGACTTACTAATCAATTTGTCACCATTCATCGAGAGAGAGAGAGAGTGAGTGAGTGAGTGTGTGTGTGTGTGTACACACACCATAATAGTGTATTAAACTAACAGAAACACCAAAAGATTAAAATGTTTTAAAGGAATGACAATATAATGTACGGTTTCCTTGCACTGATGACCCTGGTGTGTTTGCTTCAGAAGCTCTACTATAATTTATATAAACAATCTGCTGTGTGGCCATTCAAGCACAGGATACACCGTAGATAACAGATAAGTTCTGAAGAATCCCATTGTATACTAAATAGCTGATCGGTTGCTGTGTATCCTGTGCCTTTTCTCTTTTAAAAGCTCTGAATGGCTGCCCATGAATGGATACACAGCAGCTTGTTTATATAAACTATAATAGATTTTCTGTAGCAAAGAAACACGTTGTACCAGTGCAGGGCAAAAGTACATTAACGGGTATGGGACCTGTTATCCAGAATGCTGGAACCTTGGGTTTTCCGGATAACGGATCTTTCCGTAATTTGGATCTTCACACCTTAAATCTACTAGAAAATCATGTAAACATTAAATAAACCCAATAGGCTGGTTTTGCTTCTAATAAGGATTAATTATATCTTAGTTGGGATCAAGTACAAGGTACTGTTTTATTATTACAGAGAAAATTATATTATTATTTTAAAAAATTTCGATTATTTAGATAAAATGGAGTCTATGGGAGAGCTTTGTGGATATTGGGTTTCTGGATAACGGATCCCATACCTGTATCGCCATTCCTTTAAAACACTCATTTTTTTGGTACTGCTGGTATTAAAGTTCCTTTAAATATGCTTGTAATCTATTCAAGCGGATTGAGTCTTGCTACTCTACAGCTTACCATCCATAGGAAACTACTATTTATTGGGCCACATAATACAATTAAATAGTGAAGTCACAGATGAGACAAGTCCCTCATATAAAGCACCTGTTGATTCTTGATGTATGGAAAGAATATTGTTCCCAAGCCTACACATATCAGTCAATGAATGCACTCCATTATAGATTACTAGTACAAGTCATTTATCACAAGTCTGTGGCCACAATTCCTGTTTGTCCAAGCACCTTATTGTTTGTGCAATTTTTTTTCAAGAAAAAGGAATATACTGTGGATGGTCTGCTATAAAGAGGACCACTGAAATGGTATGGCATATTAAAAGTCAGTTAGAGTTGGAATGGAACAGCAGTTACTGTAACTAGTTAAAGGCATACTAATGTATAGAGGAGAGGAAATAAGCTCATAAATTGAATTCTGCCCCCTGGGCAGTGGATGCGGCGGACTCAGGCTGAAGGCAATTTAGGATGGTGTGAGTAGATTATTTGTTTCTCTACTAAAGCTGGCCATACATGCACAGGTACACACAGATCAAATAGTTTTGTACCATTTCCTGTACATGTATTGAGGCCCACTGATCCCAAGCATTATATTTGCACTATGGATATCAGACAGGTATGAAACTTTCATCTGCCAATTCACTATGACAGCCAGCACATGGCTGAAAAATGATCCAGTCCAAAAAAGTGAAAACAAGTATCCTGTCTAAGCAGGTCCGGACTGGGAGTCAAAATAGGCCCTGGCATTCCAAGCACACAGAGGCCCAAATAGTCCTCCACCAGCCCACTGAATAGTGATTGTGTATGGGACCTTACAGCAGCCCCTCTGGCATTTGCCAGAACCCACAGATTGCCAGTCCGGGCCTGTGTCTAAGGGACAGCTCATAGCAGGTATGGCTCCTCAAACACTCTCCCTTCTTTTGACGCCCAGGCCCATCAATCTGAGGGTTTACTAGTTTGGCCACCATAAGGGTTATTTATGAAATTCACACTTATATTGTACCCCGGATATTTAGCTGTAACCTTGTTTTGAGGTGTATTGTTTGAACAGTCCCAGGTGGATTAAACAGGCCTTGACTGGCATTCAAAATAGGCCCTGGCATGTCATGTGCCAGATGGGGTCCCATAAAGTTCCCCCACCAACCAACTAAACAGTCACTGTCTATGGCATATTACAGCAGCCCCTCTGGAATTTGACAAAATTCCAGAGATTCAGGACCAGTCAGGACCTGGGCTCAAACTTAAGCTGTTGACAGACCGAGTGTTAGGCTATCCGATGGGCTTCCCCGATCAATATTGGGGCGAAAGTTGGACAGATCTCGATCATGCAGGTTAAAAAATCCTGTAGGATCCCGTTCGCATCTATGCGTGTATGCGGTCCCGCAATCCGACCGCCCATTTCGAATTCATTATTATCTAGGGCCCACGATCAGATCAGCCCAATATCGCCCACTTCAATGTGGGCATAACGGGGAGAGATCCGCTCATTTGGCGACATCTCCAAACGAGCGGATCTCTGCATCTATGGCCACCTTAAGAAAGTCCAACAACTGCTGCTTTGAAGAAATTGAGGGAGCCATTTAGTAGTAATGATCATTGATTACACTTATATTTACCCCATTAGCATGTGAGTGGCCATGCATAAGTAATTTTTCATTAGGACTATGGTATTGGTATTAACAGTGGTATATATAAAGTAACTGGCTAATGCCTATTTACTCAATGGAGCCAATATAACCACACATAGGAGTTAACAGAGGCAAGAGGGCGACATTCCGATATAAGAAAAGTAGAAACGTTTGTGCCAGTGGGAAGCAGACAAACGGAGACAAAGAGAAACAAAAGGAGCGATCAGATAGCACAATAAAGAGAGAGATGAAGATAATAGGAGAATGGCGTAAAGGGTAGACAATCAAGATCAAGTGCAAGCCAAAATGAGCTGCAGACTCTGTCCTTTTATATGCAAGGGGAGAAATTAGGACCAGACGCGAGAGAGACGTGCGCCATCTGTACATTGTCAAGCATCAAACATTCCCTATCTTGTGTGCTCCTTCAATGTCCGGCCAGCGGAGATTTCAGTTCCCTTTATCTCAGTGTCGGACTGGGACACCAGGGGCCCACCAAAAACCCTTAGACCAGGGGCCCACCCAAACACCCAGACCAGGGGCCCACTCTAAGTATTATTTTCTTCCTTTCCTTAGTCATCCTCTATTCTCCTATTCTTTTTTCTTTCCATACTATAACATATTATTCCATCAATTTATTCTCAAAGAAATAGGGAATGGCCACGAAATAAGCCAAATGTTTAGAAGCAGGAGGGCCCACTGACACCTGGCCCCCCCGGGAGTTTTCCTGGTATCCCTGTGGGCCAGTCCGACACTGTTTTATCTGCTCTAACTGCAACCCTGCACTTAACTAGACTGCCAATTACACCAACACAGAGCACAAAAGTACTGCGCTACAAATACTACATTGCAATATTGTAATATTTCATATATATATATATATATATATATATATATATATACATACATACATACATACATACACACACACACACACACACACACACACACACACACAGTATATGCACAATACAATTATATACAGTAGAAAAGCTGGGCAAATGTAAAATCAGGTTAATGTATTCTGCATTATAAATACCTGTAGGTGGCACCACAAAAACAATGAAAACACGAGGGAAATCTTAACATCAGAGAATATAAAACTGAGGTTTCAATGTATTATACATATACAGGTATGGGATCAGTTATATAAGAAGCTCTGAATTACAGAAAGGGTGTGTCCCATAGACTCCATTTTATCCAATTTTTTTACAAATGATTTCCTTTTTCTCTATAATAATAAAACAGTACCTTGTACTTGATCCAAACACAGATATAATACATCCTTATTAGAAGCCTAATTGGTTTATTTAATATTTACATTATTTTCCATTAGACAAAGTATGAAGATCAAAATTACAGAATAACAGATCTGGAAAACCCCAGGTCCCAAGCATTCAGGATAACAGGTCCTATATCTATGACAGTATATTGCATAAATACTGTATGGATTTATATATGACAGTCACATCAGAGTGAGAAGATCATACAAAATTGTTCAAATCTGTGGCTCCTCTTTGTCTCACATGTCGAACTGCCTTCCCGCCAGCTAGAATGAATATTGCCGGCGGGAAGGCAGAGATTAGTCACCCCGAAGAAGAGGAGATTAGGCGACTAATCTCCCTGAATTTCAGTGTGTGCCCTGCCCCTTAAAGCCTTGGGGGTCTGGATTAGATTCTAGCTAGGTATGTTCTATGTTCTCCATGTGTCTGCATGGGTTTCCTATGAGTATTCAAGTTTTGTATTATTCATCCAAAAAAAAAAAAAAAAAAAAAATACAGGGAGATTTTTTTGCTGCTGCAAAAACTGACCCTAGTGTATGTGAAGGGACCACAGATTGCAAGCTCCTCTGGGGCAGGGACTGGTGTGATATATAATCTTCAAAGTGCAGCAGAATATGTGAAATAGAATTATAATACTAGTCCTGTTTTATATGTTATGTATTATGCTGCCACCCGGAGTTGATATAGTATATGAAATAGCATTAGTAAAATGTGATTGCTAATACTTTCACCTCTAGCGACAAATTATTTAACATAGTAACATAGTGAGTTAGGTTGAAAAAAGACACACGTCCATCAAGTTCAACCTTTTGAATTTTTTTTAACCTGCCTAACTGCCAGTTGATCCAGAGGATGATACAACCACACAGGTGATTCAGTATATTGGTGCACGAGTCAGATTTTATGGGTAATACTGCCACCCAGAGGTCAGGTAATATATAGAACTGCATATGTCACATGTTATGTGTAATACTGCAATTCTGTTGTGATTTAGTATAGACAAGGTCCCTAACAGGGTGGGGGTGGCAGGAAGAGGTGGGACTGTAGTCACCTGGCCCAGTGAAATCTTGATCCAAAGGGGGGTTGGGCACAAAGCAAAATTACATATAAACTTATGTTAAAGCTTATGCAATTGACACAAATTTCATAAAAACTGCCATGACCTTACCTTATGTAATTTGCATATACATTTGCATATAAACTCACATATCAACTTACATATCAAACAATGACAACACAGAGATGCGGGGCAAACTCAACTGGGTAATAAATGTTGAGTGGTTTTGCACTTCCCTGGAAATACTATTCCTATTTATGATTGTATCCTCAGCGTTTGTATGAAGATCTCTCTTATTTTACCGAGTGATACATAATGTCTGTGCAATGTTGCGTCAATTGCACCTTTAAATGCCGATTCCCAATTATTTTGTGGGCCACTGAACATTTGAATGACGCACACAAAAGGTTTGGCCAAAATTATTGTGTGCTTCTGTTCATGTGGGCACCATATAAAATAACTTGTACTGGGCCCCAAAGTTTATGATGGTAATCCTGAGAATGGCAACATGAGATAGATGTTATGGGTAAAGGTGGCCATACACGGGCAGATAAAGCTGCCGATAATGGTCGTTTGGACCGATTTGACAGCTTATCTGCCCGTGTAAGGGGGCTTCCGATGGGTCTTCCCGATCGATATCTGGCCACGATATCGATCGGGAAGGTTTGATTTTTAACTGACCGACCCGTCGGAGCCCCTTGGCGCATCGTAATTCGATTGTTCGGCCATACGGCCAAACATTCGAATTACCCCCGATATAGCCATGCCGTTATTGGCATATCGGGGAAAGATCCGCTCATTTGGCGATGTCGCCAAACGAGCGGATCTTTGAGTCTATGGCCACCTTTATACTGCTAACCTGAGCAGATACATAATACATGAAACTACATGTGCCAGATGTGGTGATGCAGTATAAGGGCAGAGACACAAGCTGCGATTCCCGAACTGCCTCCCCTGCCTTCCCGCCGGCTAGAATGTAAATCACCGGCGAGATGGCACTTTGTTTTCCGAAGTTGTGGTCGAGCAACTAATCTCCCGAATCGCATCGTGTGTCTCTGCCCTTGGGAACAGTAGTAGCAGTGTACATCCCAGGCCCTCTTTGCCAGGCAAATTGCCCGGCACATTTCCCCCGCTGCGTGGCTCCCGTGTCCCCCATTGCATGCACCAGGTTATATTTTTTTCATTCTGAAGCCAGGACTGTGTGCTTTATTTGCAGACACTCCCAATCCTATCAGCTGCCCCAGAACACTGCACTAATAAGGCAGGATTAGTGGGGAGGTAAGTAATTGTTTGGGTTTATTTTTATTTCTGCTGGCTTATTCAGGAGTATAGCGCCATCTGCCAACCACAAAGAGTATAGCTACCATCACATTAACAGTTTGATCAGCAGGCATTTCAGAGCTATATATTCAGAGTGGACTATACTCTGTGAGGCTCCGACAGACCTAAGAACTTATGCAAGAAGGTGGGACAATCTTAACAACTACTCTTCTAGGTAAACAGAGTGCTCCTAATTCTTAGGAATAACTAGTGAGCACCTAGCGCAGTCCCTAGAATCTATGCTTTGCTCAGACTCCTATGTAAGCATACTGCTGTGCCTTTACCTTTAGAGGGATACTTCACAACCACATCAGAGATCTCAAACAGCTTCAGAGGCAAGGGCATTTTTCGGTTGGCTGCAATGGTTTTCAGCAGTCCCGGGAGAAGAGTTGTGCGAGCCACCTGATCATTAAGGACATAAGCAAGTTAGGTGCAAATCTCCTCCAGAAAATATTATTACCATAAAGATGTGACCTCTTCACTACAGCAGGGCAATTTACATATCAGCATGTATTTGCACAACATATATACAGTATGCCAGGAATGCAGTAACTCAAACTAGAGAACAATGCCACACTGTTGCCAATGAAAATGATCAGAGCATTTAAACAGAGACAATGGCAATACATGGAATATTCTTTGAGGGTACTGACCTGAAATTCAGTTGTTTTAGGGTTGGAGATATGTGCAGCTTTAGTGGCAGAGACTGGTATCCCAAGCTTATCAGAAATATCATCTACAGAGCACTGCAAGAAAAAAAAAAAGCACAGATACATATGGCAAGTTCCCTGCAGAATAAAACGGGCAAGTTGAAAGGAATTAAACATTTATTTAAAAAAGAATGGCCTGAATGTTATTTTATTTAAAAAAATGTTTGGTACGTTTTGGACACATGACATGTGACAGAGGAAAAGTTCGAGGGGCACTCACTTGTCTCCAATCTCCTATTGTTCCGGGTGCACGTCCCACAGTGTCCCTCCACACTGGAACTACTAGTCACACAGCAAACGGGCAGCACTCCATACTTTAGTAAAATTGCCTTTATTTCCAAATGCAGGGCAACATATGCAGCAACGTTTCGAGCCACGCACGGCTCTTTGTCAAGCTTGACAAAGAGCCGTGCGTGGCTCGAAACGTTGCTGCATATGTTGCCCTGCATTTGGAAATAAAGGCAATTTTACTAAAGTATGGAGTGCTGCCCGTTTGCTGTGTGACACATGACATGTGACGCCCAGCTTCTTTGAAAACCTATAAATGCCAAATGAGTAATCCTCTTTAAATATATCAGAGCACACAAAGGGGGCAATCAACCAATGAGGCTATTTATAGCAGCAGTGAAGTTAAAATTTGAGTTTGCCGATAGTGTGCAAGGCTACTGGCAGCCAATAGACAGAATGTCCTAATATACACTATCATTATCATACGTCTAATTAACCAGTTCTCCATATACTACTTTATATTGTCACCATCCCAACTTGACTTTACCCATTTTTTTTTTTCCAGAAAGTTTTCAGCTCCACTAGTACTTCTCTTGGAATGAAGAATACATTCCCTACATACTCCATACACTTTCTGCTTAAAAGGAACATGCTCTTCCGGGCACTTTTGCATTTTTCATATTTGCAGCTTTTACACTGGTTATATTATAAAGGTGTAACCCGAGGTTCGCCTTTTGTATGGCAAAGGCCATCTAGAACTGCAAAACCTTAATTTACTAAAGAAGAAAGGATCTCCTGATGTGTTCCTGCTCAGTTACATTACTGGTCACATTGGGTAATAGAAATGATCATGGAGACATAAAGAGATTTTTAACACTGTCAGACCAGTTGTAATAAATGCCAGCGGAGAACGAGATACTGTCTATTTATAGACACAGCCCTCAGAAACTAATACATTCCTATATTTTGCTATATTTGTTGGAAATATTTATATAGAACAGGACTGGATTTAAATGATCTTCAATTTCTATTAGGGCAGAGACACACGGTCAGATTCAGGGAGATTAGTCGCCCGGTGACAAATCTTCTCTTCTTCGGGCGACTAATCTCCCTGAACTGCCTTCCCGCCAGCTACAAAGAAAATCACTGGTGGGATGGCACTCTGAGCGCTTCATTTTCCGAAGTTCGCCCAAAGTTGCTTCACGAGGAAACTTCGGGTGACTTCAGAAAACAAAGTGCTCCGATTGCCATCCAGCCGACAATTTTTATTCTACCCGGCGGGAAGGCAGTTTAGGGAGATTACGCCCCCCGAAGAAGAGAAGATTTGTTGCTGGGTGACTAATCTCCCAGAATCTCTGCCCTAACAGAGGAACATAGCATTAATGATTACATCATAAACCTGAGAATCAAGTGAATGCTGCCAATAAAGGACTGGGTCAATCTAACAGTAGAATAGCCTAGTGGGACTCATTTCCATGCCATTATTCTACCCTCTGTTGTTCTTGTAATAGCAAGTGCACTTACTGAGCCTGAAGAGCAGATATGAGATGTTTACATTGTAAATCTATTATTAAACTACTTAAATGAATCTAATAATGAATACGGCAGTCTATTAAAAATGAAAGATGCTCTGCTTCATTGTGCAATGGAACCAGACATTGGTGTGTCGATGTTGCAGTTCTGCAAACATGTTTATTTACCACGCTGAAACAATAAGCCACAGCTGTAATAGGAATTAATGTGCTCTCTGTATCTTATTCATCATAAGAATAACAGAATTAGGGTTCAATTAATCTGATCCTTTCCTGACTCTACTTCCTTATCTAAACATAAGGAGGCCTATTTTTATATAAAATGGAGGCAATTTGGTTTTAGAAGCTCAAATATAAATAATTACCAGAGCGAATGTCAGGGCTTCTGTGAATCCAGCAGCAGCCAGGTCCTGGCGCAGTAATTCACTGAGTTTATTGAGTGGAAGCTAAAAAATAATAAACAAGGTGCATGTTACTCATCATTCTTGTACTCTGCTATTCCCAATGAGTTACACTGTTCTCCAGCTATGGAAATAAACATGCAAGTTAGAACTTGAATCATAGGTAAGGTTTAAGGAAAATTAGGTCTGGAAACTATAACTAAACATTTGAATAACTAACAAGAGCATGAGTTATGATATCACAGGCTAATAAATCCAGATTTATATCAAAACCCTGGTTCAAGCCACTTGCCTGGTTGGCTATTGTGTAAGTTTTGGGAATGACCATCTTGATGTTATTGAACCCGTAAGCAACCGCTGCATCCTCCACAATGTCACAGGCGTGGATAATGTCTGCTCTTGTTGGAGGGACCTCTATTTCGATTTGCTCCCCATCTTCGAGCACGTGAGACTTTAAGCACATACGCGTGAGTAGCTTTGCCAGGTTGGATGGTGTTTCGCTAATGAAAAAAGATAGAAGAATATACAATGGATTGTGGCCTTTTATCAAGCTTTATAAAGTGTGCAATAACGTCATTTTAAGAGAAATGAACTTGTGGTGCTGTTCCAACTATCCTTCATATGCTCAGGTTTCTTGCCAAATGAAGGATACAAGCTAATAATAAGCATTGCATAAATTCCATTTGCCTTCTCCTGGCTTGCATCTAAATGTCACAATTACTTAGCAGAAAATGGCTCAAGTACACATGAATACACAATTAAACTGCAACTTGACACTTGTTTTGGAAATGAAGGGCTTAACAACGTGCTCCAGAAGCAAAGGAAATAAAGCTTATCGGTATTTATTATGCCACTGCTTAGAATGAGTTATTGTTTGGGTAGAAGAATATGATCTGCAAGCTGAGCTTGGCTGCTATCCTGCACAAGACAATTGTATCCCTTGATAATAGCAGCAACAGTACAGGCTGGAAGGGTTTCCTGTTCATTTAATTATTCTCATGCACAATAATTGCCTGTTTCTCTAGAAGTAGTGATTTGCATTGTGCAACTGTGACAGGCCCCAAACAGTACTACTGGGGTGCAGATGACAGTAAAAGCAAGGGCTGCCCAGTACATTACAGGAAAATTGGGCTGCAGTGTCCTGTGTTTCCTTGATTCTATAGTAACAGCCTCTTAATACCAACACAACTTACCACTAGGGTTGCCACCTTTTCTGGAAAAAAAAATACTGGCCTTCCTATGTTCTTGCCATTTTTTCCTATTAAGAACATTGGCAACAAGCATAATTTTTACCGGCCAGGCCAGTAAAATACCAGTCAGGTGGAAACCCTACTTACCACCACATAACACCAACAACATTTAAACTAGGCCAGTAATAAATCCCTAACTTATGGGTTCAGCCGCATACCAAATCCTTCACTGAAGATGTCGTCAAATACCCATACTGCATCTAAACTTGAACACTCACATTTAAAGAAATCCTCCAAAAATTGTATTATCTGTACAGCTGTACAGTGAGTTTTTTGAATTGACAGCCAGTTTGTTTAAGCATTAACGGTCGATCTGGAACCAAAACCTGAACTCTCAGCATCCTTATTTATACACGTTATAGTGTCTAAGATAGATCTGTTTTGTAAAGATTAAATGGATACTTTCAAAATGCATCAATTAATATTGCTCCAGCAGAATTCTGCACTGAAATCTGTTTCTCAAAAGAGCAAACAGATTTTTTTATATTCAATTTTGAAATCTGACATGGGGCTAGACATATTGTCAGTTTCCCAGCTGCCCCAATGTGCTCTGATAAAATTCAGTCATTCTTTACTGCAAGCTGGAGTGATATCATCCCCCTCCCTTTCCCCTCCAGCAGCCTAACAACAGAACTATGGGAAGGTAACCAGATAGCAGCTCCCTAACACAAGATAACAGCTGCCTGGTAGATCTAAGAACAGCACTCAATAGTAAAATCCAGGTCCCACTGAGACTGGTCCAGTTACATTGAGTAGGAGAAACAACAGGCTGCCAGAAAGCAGTTCCATCCTAAAGTGCTGACACTTTCTGAAAGCACATGACCAGGCAAAATGACCTGAGATTGCGCCTACACACCAATATTACAACTTGACAAAAATACACTTGCTGATTCAGGAATGGAATTTTATGTAGAGTGAATTATTTGCAGTGTAAACAGTGTAATTTAAATAAATAAAACATACATCATAAAAAATCATGACATAATCCATTTAAAGGAACAGTAATGCCAAAAAATGAACATTTTTTTACAGTAAACCATTTATAATGTAGTGTTGTCCTGCGCCGGTAAAAAAAATTTTAAAAAAAAGTTTTGTTTCAGAAAGACTACTGTAGTTTATTTAAATAAGCTGCTGTGTAGCCATGGGGGCTAAAAAGCTCAGATTTACACAGCAGATAACAGATAAGTTCTTTAGACAATGGGAACTTTTCTGTTATTTACTATTTAACCTGCGTCTTTTCTAGCATCAAGTCCTTAAATGGCTTTTCAGATCTAAATTGCCTATGACCAGAATGCCAGTGCTCTAACCTGTAAAATACCTGTCTTGTGGCATCAAACAGTTCCTACTAGTACATTGCACTATGCCCCTCACCTGATTCCAATTTTAGAGTTCATTTTCTCTGCAGGTACAATTTCCTTCCTGTATGCTAGTTCCTGTGATTGAAATAAAACATAATAAATAGCTTAAACACATATGCACTCACTAATTATGTACCTTAGAATTTAACAGTATGATAGGCTTTCCAACATGTTTACGCATAGTAGCCCTTTATGCTGGAGAGGTTGTCAGCTTAGAGGTACATTGTCTCATGTTCTATGGGATTGCCCGAAACTGACTCAGTTTTGGAAGGCGATTGTTGATTTAATAACAGTGGTCTTAAAAACCTCCCTGAATAAATAGATTTTTGTACTTACCGTTAAATCCTTTTCTCTTGTCCTACATTGGGGGACACAGGCACCATGGGGATGAAGATCCTGTTGCTTGGAGAAAGGACACTAAAAGGTTAAAGTGGCTCCTCCTCCTCCTGCTCTGGGCTTCATCCCCGCCTACCTCCTCAATCCTCAGTTTTCTGACCGAAGAAGAGATGACGAGCCCTACCAATTGCCCATGTGAAGAGAAGGAGCACCTCCCCAGTGCAAGCTAAGCATGGTATGAACCACCTGCTATTTGAACTTGTTGGTATTTGAACAATAAAAATTATATAAGATATTACCTGATCAACATTAACTTGAACTAATACAGGGAGGGAAGGCCTGTGTCCCCCAATGTAGGACAAGAGAAAAGGATTTAACGGTAAGTACAAAAATCTATTTTTCTCTTGCCTAGATTGGGGGACACAGGCACCATGGGGACGTCCCAAAGCTACCCATGAGGGCGGGACTTTTTACCCCTAGTATTCAGGGAATAACCACCTGCAACACTTTCCTGCCGAAGCTCGCTTCGGCTGAGGCGAATGTATGCACCTTGTAGAATTTGGAAAAGGTGTGTGTGGATGACCACACTGCAGCCCTACAGACCTGTTCTGCTGAAGCCTGGAGGCGAACCACCCAAGAAGTGCTGAGTGAAGAAGTAGAATGAGCTGAACCCGGAAGGGTGTGGCCTTACCTCGTACCTCATAGGCCTTCAAGATTGTTGACCTAATCCATCTTGCATTGGTGGCCTTAGATGCCTTAAGGCTTTTCCGTGGTCCTTCTGGTAAGACAAAGAGGTTGTCTAGCTTCCTTCTACTCTTGGTAGCCCTGGTGTATGTTCTGAGAGAACGAACCACATCTACGTAAGTAACTGTTCCAAATTTGTCTTTTGTTCAGGACAAAATGAAGGAACCACCAGGTCCTGGTTAAGATGGAACGCCTTAGGAAGAAATCCAGGGTAGGTCTCAACACCGCCTTGTGGACGACAGGATAGAGTTGCTAGTTCTGAAACTAGTCTAGCCAAAGTGATGGCTAATAGAAAACTACCTTAAGAGTCAGCAGAGGTAATGGAATTGATCCAATGGCTCGAACGGTTGCTCCTGCAATACAGAAGGTACCATAGTGAGATCCCCGGGAGGGATTGTATGACGGTATGGAGGTATCATCCTCAATGCTCCCTGTAGGAAGGTCTTGATGTTGGGCAGCACTGCAAGCTGCTACTGAAAAAGGATACATAAGGCTGATACCTGAACATTCAGTGAGCTGAGTGCCAGCCCTTATTTCTAAACCCTCCTGAAGGAATAACAATAGGCTACGTTCGTCCCAGGACTGTGGGTCTTTGGCTTTAGATTTACACCAGGATATGAATGTCCTCCATACCCTGTGGTAGATGCGTGCGGAGATGGGCTTTCTGGCCCTTAGTAAGGTCGGTATGGCCTTTTTTGGAACTCCGGATCTGGCTAGGATTATGGCTTCAAGTGTCATGCCGTTAAAGCCAATCATGGTGAACTCGGGTGGAGGATCAGTCCCTGAGATAACAGATCCATTCTGTCTGGAAGGTGGATTGGTGCGTCCACTGATGAACTTATGAGCTCTTCGAACCAAGTGTGGTGCGGCCAGTAGGGTGCCACTAGAACTGTTTCTACCCTTCTTGATTACCCTTGGCAGAAGTGCCAGTGGTGGGAAGACATATGCTAGGTGAAACTGCCACGGAACCACCAGTGTTACCAATGCTAGGGCCAGAGGGTCATTGCTTCAGAACCTCGTAAGCTCGTTGTTGTACCTGGATGCCATTAAGTCTACTTCCAGAGTGCCCCACCTTGCCAGAATCCGTTGAAAAAACCTCTGGGTGTAGGCTCCACACTCTCCCTGATGTAAGGTCTCTCGGCTGAGAAAATCTGCTATCCAGTTGTCCACTCCAGGGATATGAACTGCGGAGATAGCTGGTACCGTGTTTTACACTCACAGAAGAATTTGCTGTGCCTCTGCGAGGACAGCTTGACTCCTTGTGCCTCCTTGGTGGTTGATGTAAGCCAACGCTGTCACATTGCCTGACTGTATTCTTACAGGTAGACCTTGAAGTCTGCCTGACCATTGGAGTAATGACAGGTAGATTGCTCTTAATTCCAGGATGTTGATGGGGAGTAGTTCTTTCTGTGACCAACGTCCCTGTATGGTTAGGTCTCCCAATACTTCTCCCCAACCTTGTAAACTGGCATCTGTTGCGATGACTATCCACTGGTGATTGGGGAAGGGTTTTCCCGACGGAAGTGTTGTTGGCCAAAGCCACCAAGTGATAGAGGTTCAAACTAGTTCTGATAGGGGAATCCTGCAGTTTAGGTTCGCTCAGTTCCTCCTCTGGTGTTGGAGTAAGGCTCTGGTGTGGAGCTGCGCATATGGAATCGGAAGATGACACTATAGTCCCTAGCAGTCTCATGGCAACCTTAAAGGTACCTGATCCGTTTTCTGCAGAGCTGACAGGAGCCCCTGCATTGAGGTGATCTTGGATTGGGGAAGGAAGGCTCTTCCCAATGAAGAATTTAGATCAAGCCATACATATTCTGTACTCTGAGAAGGTATGAATTGAGATTTTTGGAAGTTTATCTGCCAGCCTAACAGCATTAGTGTCTGGAGATGAGTTGTGGCCAGTGCCATGGAACGGGCCTTAACCAGTTGGTCGTCCAGGTATGGTATGACACTCACTCCCTGCAGTCGCAGGTCCTCTAGAGAAGCAGCCATGACCTTTGTGAATAGCCTTTGCGCGGAGGATAGTCTGTAGGGGAGTGCCAGGGATTGCCAATGATCTCCTGCCACTGAAAAGTGAAGGAACCAGTGGTGGTTGGGATGTATGGGGACATGCAGGTATGCATCTTTGATGTTGATCACCGCCCTGAAATCCTCTATGTCCAGGGACATTAGGACTGACTGGATGGATTCCATCTTGAAGTGGTGCTTCTTTACATGGTCGTTTAGTGCCTTTAGGTCTAGCACCAGGTGAAAAAGATCCATCCTTTTTGGGGTACTATAAACAGGTTTAAGTAGAAACCGAAGCCCCTTTTACCTTTGAGGGACCGCCATTACTACCGCGGAGGCAGTCAGGGCGTGTGGAACCCCTTGGCACGCTGAGTGCCTGGGTTCTGTGGTAGGGAGCCTTGAGATGGAAAATCCCCTCGGAGGTAGCCGAGCAAATTCTATGAGATAGAAATGATCTGTAGGACCCAGGGGTCCAGTACTCTATGCTGTCACACCTCCTGAAAGTGACTTAAGCGTCCGCCAAAGGGTTTAGCTTTCAGGGGTGGGCAACTCCTCATGCGGAGGCTGTTTTGTCCTGTGCGGGCTTAGGTGCTGCTCTGCTTCCTGACCAAGAAGTGCTCTGCCTTGACTGGAATCTGGGGTGGGTCGGAGCTTGTTGCTTTTCATGTTGGGACCTCTGGCTCTGATTTTGGCGAAAGGGACGGAAAACTTTGCAGAAGTAAAGCGCTCTTGCCTCCTGTAGCTTGAGAATTTACCTTCTCTGTTCAGCACCAAAAAGTTGTTTTCCGAGAATGGGAGACCAAGCAGAGACCACTTCAAGGTAAGATCTGTTGACCAGTTTTTTAGCCAAAGGAAACGTCTGGCTGCAATGGATTATGCCTAAGCCCTTGTGACGAGCTTAGCCGCGTCCAGGACTGCTACGCAAATTTATATATTTGTGTCTGCTATCGGAGCTAGAAAGAGGTCTGTGGAGGGGTCGTCTGAGCCATGAGTTGGGCCATCTGTTTCACCCAAACTTCCATTGACCTGGATACCCATGGGGTGGCAATAATAGGTAGGAGAGTTCCGCCTGCTGCTGTAAAAATCGACTTGCAGAAACCCTCAAGACGTTTGTCGATAGGATCGTTAAAGGAAGCCGCATCGGCTACTGGAATGGGGGTGGTCTTTGACAATTTAGAGACCGGTGGGTCCACTGCTGGGGGTGAAGACCAAGGTCTGTAAAGTAAAAGGATAAGTTTGAGTAAAGCGATGGAAAATTGGACTCTATGGTCTGGTGTTTTCCATTGTGCTTTAACAATGTCACCCAGCTGTTCATAGGCTGGAAAGACACAAGAAGACTTCTTTTGCCTCTTGAAAATGTTTTTGGTGGGGTGTGCCTGAATCAGGCTCTCGACCTCTCATTGTGATCAAGGAGGTATCCTGACCCTATTCATCTGCGGATAGGATCTGTCCCTCTTCCCAATGCCTCTTCCTGTTCATCAGGCAAAACAGGTGGGGAAAGGGGAGGTCGCTTTGTGGCCGACTGCTGAGTGTCCGGCCTGTGAGGCTGTATGTCTAGAGTCTCTGGAATTCTGGCTAGGTTTTGTAGACCCGCTAGAGAGCGCACACCAATTCAGAAACCAAGCTTGTTTGATTAGCCGTAGCTGTCGCAGAGCTGGCTGGTAGGGCTGTGTGGGATTGTAATTGTGCAGTGACTGCTGCAGCCTTACAGGCTTCACATATTGGCAGCCAAAACACTAGCAAATTTAGGTCTGCAAGTAGCCCATGCCAAATACTAAATTGCATTGGTGGTACATGCAGTTGCCTGTTTGGGAAGGGACTGGTTTTTTTTTTTTTTTTTTTTTTTGTAACCTTAACATAAATATCTGAATAAAAAGCATGAAACAGGAGGGTGATTTAGACAACTGTGTGTTGACAGTGTCTTGAGATCTACTGATGACCAGCTAAAGGTCTACTGGTAGATCCCAATCTACCTTTTGGACATCCCTGGCCTAGGGAAATCTTTGTCAGAGAATAGCAGTGAAAGTGAAACTAAATGCCTAGGAAAATCTCTGTGAGAGAATAGCAGTGAAAGTGAAACTAAATGCCTTTCTGCAGAGCTGACAGGCACCATGTAATGGGGGGAGGGAGGAGGGAATTGACTTACCTCCTTGTGCCAGCCAGGAATGCTCAATAAAAGATATACCCTCCGTCGTGGCTACTGGTGCAGCCTCCGGAGAGCGGGAACCAGTGCCCAGGGTAGTGTGGGGGGGGGGAGCTCCCCAGCCTGCAGCCTCCGTAGAGCGGGAAGGCTATAGAGCATCTTCAGATCAGAAGTCCTTGGCTGGAGGGGTTCTGGAAGAGAAACACTGACCCCTAGTAGTGGCATGATACTGAATAAATCTGTACCATTGCTCCCAGCCACGAAGTGTCCATCCTCCTTCTGAGGACACTAAAAGAAAACTGAGGATTGAGGAGGTAGGCGGGGATGAAGCCCAGAGCAGGAGGAGGAGGAGCCACTTTAACCTTTTAGTGTCCTTTCTCCAAGCAACAGGATCTTCATCCCCATGGTGCCTGTGTCCCCCAATCTAGGCAAGAGAAATAGAGATGCCCCATCTACTATTAGCCCTCCCTATTACTGGAATTAAGAACGCTGCCCAAAAGTGGGGTAAACCAGGTAGCGACGGTAGCGCGATTGGCAATCACTTCCAAATGGAAGTCCCCAGAAACTCCATCAATTCAGGCTTGAAAGCAATAGGAGATTCAAAGAAATGACTGCCCAAGTAAGCAATACACTACAATTGCACGATAAAATTTGGGGTAACTGGGTCTACTATGTCACGACCAACAAAGCGGACTCCCTAGATTGCTGAGAGAAGATATGCTTAAAACATGTATGTTACAGTGGTGGGTCACATGTCTCACCTTTCTCATGCATATTTAATGCCAAACTGTGGGGCTCATTTCTTTTAATTTTTTCTGTTAATTCTTTTTTCGCTTGTTTTATTGCATATGATTCTTCTTTTGACAGACTTGTTTTATGTGAACAATGTAATGGCTAGTATTGTGCAATTATACGCAAGCATGGATACCTAGTACGATTGGAAATGTTTGTATTTTTCTTTGTTTTATTTTTCTTTTGAAAATCAATAAAAACTAAGTTACAAAAAAAAAAGAGTTTAACAGTATAACATGACTATGATGGGAACTACTGGGCAGTAGAAATTTTAAGAGCCACTAACAAAGCAAAAATGTTTTCTTTACATTCAACTGCTATATGTGCTTCTCCAGCACCGGCGAGACATTTCTTGATAGTAAAAGATTTCTTTCTATATGTATTTAGAGAACCATGAATTACATGTAACAACTGTTTGTCCCATGTCATTTGTCTCTATTCGGAGAGTATACCAGCTGGTGGCAATTGTGCATTTTTGACCCAAAAACCTCCAGTCCTGGCAGACTATGTTAGATCCCATTAGAGTAACGAACAGGCAGACAGTACGATTTTTGACAATTCTTCAACAGCTTTAGGGTCAGGGCACACACTCGGGGAGATTAGTCACTTTGGGCAACTTCGGGAAAACAAAACGCTCCGAGTGCCATCCCGTAGGCGATTTACATTCTAGCCAATGGGAGGCAGTTTGGAAGATTAGTCGCCCTGAAGAAGAGGAGATTTGTCGCCGGGCAACTAATCTCCCCGAATCTGAGTGTGTGCCCTGACCCTTAAGGGGCAAACTTAATTGAAGTTACTGTATATTTGGTCTTTGTGAAGTAGATCATTAGATTACCAGGGCACAGATAATAGACCTTGCTAAACTGTAAAATAAAACAGTTGACAAATAGTGGTAGTACAATAGTAACGTAATGCTCTACCATGCAAGGACCAGACATGGAGTAGCTTCAGTTTCCCTGTTTAACTAAAGAAATAAACACAATATTTTTTTTGTTGTTGCAATTAAAACAAAAGACAAAACTTATGTTCAGCACAAGCCATATTCATTGCACTCATACTGAACACTGCTAATCAAAAAATGTTGGGCCTGTAAATTTCATAATGACTTTAAATGGACAAAATAATTCTGGGAAATATCTGTGAAGAGAATATACTGCAAAAAAGTGCCTCCTAGTAAACAAGCATTTGCATCAATGCATTCGATAAATCAGACCTAAATTCAGCTAAAATGAATGGCTCATTCATTCATTTTACTGGGATGATCTAGAGAGCATTAAGTATAATCAATGGTTTTGCATGCTGCCTCTGTCTCTTTGTTACCGAGTGGCAATTATCGGATATTGTGCATATAAAGAAAAAGGGAAGTTGGTTCATAAAAATGTAGCTAAAGGTGGAGTGGGTTTGAAATGTAACAGTAGGCTACTTACAGGGTAAATACAACTTGATCCATCAGGCCGAATAACTTCGGCTGCCTCTACACTGCAAAGCAAGAGCACACATGGTAAGTATCAGCTACTTGTTTGCTGTCATAGCAACATGTTTCTGTTGCAATTTACTCACGTGAAGGGTTCGGCACAGTATTCACTGAACATGGTGACCATGATATCCAATACTACTTTGGCCTGTGAAGCAAAATCACATTTTTAATTACAATAGCCCCGAATATGCATTTCTGATGTAGACAGGAAACATGCAGTATATCTAGTACAGGGACCTGAGCTGAATCAGCCACAGCTAGGCATTACCTTTGTCAGATCAGTTGCAGTGCATTCAATGAATACATTGCGAGTATTTAAGGTGATTCTTGAATGATCCCCTAGACAAAAAAAATAAATAAATAAATCAAACACATTATTTACATATCCTTTATCAATGCAACAATATAAGTGCAGCTAAATAATGCAAACAGCTGATATGCTATAGACAGAAAGCAGCATACTTGAAATAACAGGTCAGGTCCATAAATAAAAAAAACACCCATTCCTGATTATGATACACAGTACACACAACCTTAGCATTGCAAATACATATTCTGCTTTCTTACCGTTGATGATTGGCGGCATGGACAACAGCACACCGTTATGGTCATAGATTACTGGGTAAACAGGCTTATCCTCAATGATGTGCAGATAGTGCTTCATATGGCTGTCAGCCTGGGGGGAGGGGGAGAACACATGATCAGTTTATTGTGCTTATCCATCATAGATGCTTGCTTCTATTAAAAGATAAGTAAACCTTTTAAATAAGTGAATGTAAAAGTGATGATTATGCTATTATAAGCAGTTTTGTAATTTACATTCATTAGTTATTTTCTTTTTATTCCAACATATTAAGGGTACTGTTAATATGAATGAATTTGGATACAACATTACCACCTGCTGGACCGTTACCCACCAGTCTGACCACCGAGTAGTCAAGGAAGTTGTCAGGAGAAAGAAAGAGACTGCTCTGATGTTCTTCTGCTTAGGATGGATTTGAGAAAGGTCTCTAATAGTTTTCCTAAGCAGAAGAACATCCGAGCAGCCTCTGTCTTTTTCCTGACAACTTCCTTGACTACTTGGTGTTTAGACTGGTGGGAAACTGACCAGCAGGTGGAGCCGTTGTAACAAAATACATTCATATTAAAAATACATGTATCCCTTAATATTTTGGAATAAAAACAAAATAAATAATGTAAACTACAAAAGTGCTTAGAATAGATCCCTCGTCAATTTTACATTTACTTATTTTAAAGGTTTACTTATCCTTTAAGGTTATGTTTATTTGTGCATCCCCTAAAAGAAAAACTAAAATACTGAAGATGATGAAAGCTGATTGAACTTGTACTATTGGAGATGCCAAACCTGTGGCCTACCAGCTTTTAAATACAACTTCCAGCATCCCCAGAGAGCTCTGCATGACATAAGGCTTGATACTCACTCTGTACAAATCCATCAGCTCTGGGGCTGTTAACTCCTTGCTTTGGTTCAGGGCCTTAAATTTGATACTTGCAGGTGGCTTAGCTGTGTATACAAATGGGCCAGAGATGGTGTCCAGGTCATGTGTGCCAATTGCCACCAACGTTCTTCGTCTATTAAACACAAAATAATGACTTGCAAGGACTGTTATGCACTGCTGTCCTCAGCGTTATATTGAACTATTCATGTATTTATTTACATGTGTGTGTAGAAATGTGATACATATATACACACTCCCACATATATGCATACAAAATCATATGGCCAGCTATAAAGAGCAAAGTTATCTGTAGAAGTAGTAGATACCTGCAGATGTTCTGGTGCAGCTTCTCCTGCAGATCAATGAAGCTCTCATATCGTTCCTGAGTAAATGTAATGTTCCGGAGTACTGCAGCCACTGCATGGGGACGGACAACAGCAGTCTAGAGGGAAAAACACAATATCTAAATCTATTCCTATCATCAAATAGCTACTCTTATTTAATAAATACAGACATTGATGTGCAATAGGAAGAATCTAGTAGTAAGTAACTAGTATAAGGTCCAACAAATTAATGTTTCGGTTGTCCTAGCTAATGGGAATCTAAACCCTCAAAACAAATTAAAACATTTTCAAAATAGCTTTCACCCATCCATCAGAAGATAAATTAATGAGCAGAGAAGAGTAGCAGCAACTGGATAGCGGGTGCATCAGTCAACCATATCTTGAGCTCTGCATAACACAAGCCTGTATTGGAGAATGATGCAAAAGCACATCTGGAGTTTGCCAAAAATGTAATGTTGCAAAAGACTTTGCGGTCATATGGGACTGTATATGTGGCAAAAATCTTCCACGGTTGACAAATTAAACAACAAAATAACTATGGTGGAGTTATGTTGGTGCAATGGTGGTGGTAGGACCATGTTAAGGTTTGTTTTTCATTAGCAAAGGCTGGGCATCTCCTTGAATTTAAAGGAAGAAAGGATAGTACAGGGAAATAATGCAAGAGAGCCTGGAGCTTGGACAAAACTCCAACTTTCAGCATGATAATGATCCTATAATTAGCCTAAACTCCAAAGATTTAGTAAAAAGGTGTAAAAAGGGATGTACCTCCTCTGTGATGAAGAGCCTCTGCAGCCCTTGATCTGATGGGGTGATACTCTTATACCTTGGTGCCTCTAATCTGCAAAGGCAAATATCATAAAATATCAGTTAAGCATTCACTTAAAAACGTAAACTACTATATCTTGCAAAGCATGAATGACAGTACTTAAAACCAACAACCTAAAGCTTCCTCTTCTCTCAAATCATCTACCATTATGGTGACATTCCTTTCTCCCTCATCTGCAACACATAGCGGCATACAAAATCTGGCCACACTGGGGTCTACATACACTAGGAAAGGTCCCTCGCAAGAACGAGATAAAAAAACGCTACAACCTGAAAAAAAACTACTGTTTCCTGCACCTTTGGCTGGGGATAATATTTCTGCCAAATAGGTGCCCTTTAAGTTTCTGCAAGTGTTGTTCTGGAATTTTTTGTGTATTTTCCTGTATGTTTACACCCATTTATAATACAACACTGTGGAATATGTTGGCACTTTATGAATACAATAATAATAATAATAATAACTAGAAGAAATGAGTGAATAGATTACTACTTATCACTTCACATAAGTGTATCCCAATCCATTGGTCAGGGATGATTGTAGAGTACGGCAGAAAGTGCAGTATTCCCTAGGGTGAATGCATCAGAACAATTGCTAGATCATTTTAAGGATGCCCAATGGGTTTTCTAGCTGTTGACAAACAGCTACTCCCAGAATCCCACTGATTTTTCCCCCCTTAGAGAAGTATACTGCAAAATTATTTTTGAGGTGAAAAGAGAAGCATCTATTGCCTCCTTAGTTGTAGGCAGTGTTTCAGTTCCCTGGTAATACTGTGACGGCATACAACAATAGTACCTTTCTTTGAAGACCTGTAGTCCTCGAACAAGCCCCTCTATGCACAGAAGGTCGTAGCGGTTGGCAGGTACATCAATCTTAAAGAGAACAACATCTGAGGCCCCTTCTGCCTTCACATTGCCCTTTTCCTTGCTGATAATCTCACGTTCTGAGGTCTATAACAGAAGGAAGCACATAGCAGAAAAAGACAGTAAATATTACTGCACACTTAACTCCGTCGGTAGTTGCTGCATGGAGAAAGGTCTTTCATTAAACACTATGAAATAACTGAAAGCTATTCATGTACTAGGTATTTAAAGAGTAGGGATATCAGTTTGCAAAGTGAAGTGTCATTTGTGCAACTTGAAAGTGCATAAATGGTCTTCGTTTTAAGGCTCCCCTATTAAGCTTGAGGACTAATGTAATTGGGAAGGAAACGTTGGGCACCTTTGCGCCATATAGGTTTCACCATCTGTGAATGTTAGCAGGTAGGAAGGAAACAAGGGATGTTCATGTCACCAGCAATATCAACGATTTATTGCAGGTGGCAAAATGTCCAAAAATGTATTGTTGCAGATTAAGCTATGTGCCAAATAAAGGCTTTTTAAAATACTTCTGAATGGAGCTGTGTCATATATTGGATTTGGATTGACTTGGTCGGCTAGTGGACCACTGGACACATGCACCGCTGTATAATAAGAGGAGGAAATTAGTGATTGAGTGCTGACTAAAAAACTGCTATAAAGTGTCCAGTGTGCCATTAACCATAACTGATAGACTAGAATCTTTATGAATAAATGAATTACCTGGCAGAGTTGCTAATAAAGCAGGAAGTGGCGAGACGCCACGAAACGCGTCAAGTGTGGGGGTGATATAACATCCATGTAATGTATTGACGGTTTTAATGGATATCTAATAAATACAAGTTTTAATTTTCTGCTCAGTACCATTGCCTTCATTGCTAATAAAGCAAACAATGGTGACTTTCCACAGTTATTTATGCATGCAAAACTTTATATATAAAATGCTACATGGATACCCAGCACTGTACAATTTTACAAAATAGAATAGCACACTCACAGATAAATAATAAGAATAACTGTACAGATATTAATTTCCATGTGGTAAAATCTTGAAAGAGGTCCCTGTGCTGTAAAGCGTACAATCAACACAAGTTATATAGGCTTTGTGGCCAATGTGAATAAACAATGCAGCTACTGGCGCAGCCTGTGCTCTTGGTGGACCAGGACACAAAATATTCAAAATATGCCACTAAGCATGGTGACGGAATGGTTATCACTGTTTCCCTGTAGCACTTGTGCATCTGCAAGGGCTCTTCCACCCACACTCCAAAGATACTCCTGATATAATTAACCATAGTAGGGACATGTAAACTCTACAGGAGTGTGGGCAGATTAATGTGTAACCACTGTGAGGGCAGGACTACATAGCCGATTCAGCCGCGATCCGACGCGCTGCGCAAAATCACAGGCGTCACGTCGGATGCAACGGAAATTGTCCCATCGTGTTGCAGCATTGATGCGACACCTTGTCTCCGTCGCATCCGACGTGACGCCTGCGATTTTGCGCAGCGCGTCAGATCGCGGCTGAATTGCCCATGTAGTCCTGCCCTAAAGCACGTTTATGTAAATAAAAGAATAATAATAATAAACACAGCAAGGCACAGAAAGGGTCAACGTTATCTCAGTCATTTTAAATGACGTGTTGTTATAATGTTATAGCAGTGGCAAAAGGATGATTGTGCGGAGTCTCACTCCTTAAAGGGCATGTAAAGGCAAAAAAAATAAAATCCCATTTTTACTTTCTTTAATGATAACGAAACCTATCTCCCATATACTTTAATTAAAAATATGTACAGTTTTTATAAGAAACCTGACTATATGCAGAGAAATTATCCCTCGATTTACTTGCTCTGTGAATAGGAAATGTCAGCCAAGCTTCTGATGAAGCGACTTTAGTCACGAAACACGTAAAGCTGGTTTCCCTGCCCGCACTTCTACTTTGTGTTTTAACCAGGACTAATAAAGATTCTATGTTTTATACTAAGCTTGGTTTCCTCGGCATCCTGCTTCATTGGCGCCTCCGAAACAGCTAAGTTTCCTCCATATGTGAATTACCGCAGCCAGAGCGGATCTGTGGGTGGCGTCTCCACAGCAGGCTACACCGTCTCCCTGCCGATTGCCGTAATAGTGTCTATCCTCATCCGTTTGAAATGTCAGACGGCCCCTAACTGCTCTGCAGGGATATTATGATATTAATGAACGGCAGAGGGAGCCCCCCACATTACTTCTAGAGCAGCTTTGTTTGTTTCCCTGTATAGCAGTCGGCTACTGTGAAGAGATTCTTATTGGATTTTATTTTTGCCTTTACATTCCCTTTACTGTTTCCAGCTGCAGGGACAAAGATCATGGAGCCAGATTTAAACAGATAAACTGATTCTATTTGGAGGATTATTTTTCTGCAGAGTTGGAGAAAGTTTGTATTCAATAATACAAAAAACTATAAATCCACATTAGATTAAATGACAACACAGGAGCCAGTGCAGTCTACATATTCTGATTATTAATCAGTCTTGCTGTATCGGCTTCTGGCAGATATCATTTGACTGTTTTGATAATGTATGACGATCCCTAAGCAGCTCAGATCACACTGAGCATGTGCACAGTCTTGGTCTTGCGAAGATATTTAAAGGACCAGTAACATCAAAAAAAATTTTTTAAAAATTCGTTAGTATACAACGAAAAAAAACACCAAGACAAATTAAACTTTAAATAGCAAAGCCTTTATTAAGAAATAACTTACTGAAACTGCACTTCCACTCCTCTTTAGAAACGGCGACACGGCGACCATCCATTCTGCGGCGCTTGGTTTCTCCTCCCTGGCTGTTTCTCCTCCATGACAGCTGTTCTCTGACCCGATCTCCTTCTCTTCTTCATCCTCCATGCTCCCAGGTGTCCAACAGCAGCAGTTGGAAGGCGATGTGGGCACCCTCCGCAATGGCTCTACAAGAGGTGCAGTAAGGTAGAGGAGTGCAGACATGAGTGTGCAGCCTGCAGGGGAGCCGAGCCGAGCTGAACCGGTACATCCGCTGAGTCCTGCGCTGCCGGTGCAACTTGTCATGGATAGATACAAAAACTGGATCCTTCCCATGGAATCGCCGTGTATCTAGAGCCCAGCAGCAGCGGGTATGGGGGTCGCCTTCCTGGGATCTCCATGGACGTGCAGCTTGCGGGGAAGCCGAGGTCAGAGAACAGCTGTCATGGAGGAGAAACAACCAGGGAGGAGAAATCCGATGGTCGCCGTGTCGCCGTTTCTGAAGAGGAGCGGAAGTGGAGTTTCAGTAAGTTATTTCTTAATAAAGGCTTTGCTATTTAAAGTTTAACTCGTCTTGGTGTTTTTTTTTCGTTGTATACTAACGAATTTTTTGATGTTACTGGTCCTTTAACAAAGTTACAAGATGGTGACCCCCTGTGGCCAAAGCGTAAATCATTTGTTTGATTAGGCTTGTGGTGCAGTAAGTTCATGTTTATGTTTAGTATACAAAATACAGCATTTCTAGCACTATTCCATTTTACGTTCCCTTTAATAAGGCATTTCCATGACTGCTGGTGTCCCTGATATCCAACACATTGTGACACTGGATGATCAGCCAGAATTGGAGTAAGATGCCCATAATCATGACTTGCCCAAATGTGCTAGTCCAACACTCCCTTGGCTGAAGAGCAAACATTCGCGTGCATCAGAGCAGATCATCAAAGAACATGTATAAACTGTGTGAGGGACTGTGGAACCACCATACTTACAATTTCATCCAACTCTAGGCCAAATTCAAAGCAGAGTTCATCAAATTCTTCATCCGCTAAAGACAAGAATGATATTGTTGCAGTTAAGTAGAATGCTTCCCTTGCTCTCTTACATTTCCAGGCCTCCAATCACACAGCACAATGTAAACAAACAGACACAAACTCAAAGCAACACGAACTCTGCTGATCCCTGTGTCACCCCACTATTTGTACCCCGACTGCCAGCTTATAACTATCCCTATTGTGAATGTTAATAAGTAGATGTTCAGCTTTGGTCTCTGAAAGTCTTATTGCAGCTGGAGGAGCAGTTGAGTCCTTTCCAGCTGGCTGAGGACTATGGGAATAAAACATGTAGGCGCCCTGTGTATTAACAACTTACTGTAAGTGCGGCCCAAGGCGTCATACAGCAGATCCCTCTTTACACTGACAGTCGGCATGGTTCTATCACTACACCGGCCCGCACCTAAACCTCACGCAATACCCACTACTGAGCCGGCAACACATGTAGGGCTGTCCCTGGCGCCTGAATCCCTATACTACACACCGTACGAGTGTACGAAACTATTCCAGTTAAGAGCATGACGTATAACGTTCAACTACATGTCTTTACTTCATTTAAAACGAGAGGTTGTTCGCAAATCGTAGAAAAAGTCTATTGGATTTAAACAGGCACTTGTTAGGCCAGGCTTCCTTTTGGTCCTGCGAAATACTTCAACATATTTCGCCTCCTTCAGTTGCCACGCCTTCCCTCGGAACCAATACAAAAAGACGCAACAGTGCGACAACCAATAAGAGTGTGGCATTGCGTGACAGTTCTCCAACGAGGTTTGGAAAGCAAGATTTGGGACCTAAATTACGAATTTGTCAGTAGTGTTACTTTGTTGTTAGTGGCACTGTTCATGTTTCCTGATTAAATGACCTACTGCTATTTTGTCTGATATATGTGATACAGCCGTATAGGATCATTACAGGCCACAGACCTGCTTTTTTATTAGCAGCAGAGCACTGTAATAATGAAGTGTAAATATAAGCAACATCGCGCTTCCGGTTTTGTCCCTACAGTATTCCTCTATGCCTATTTATATCAAATCTTTTCTTTTGTTTCATTCCATGTTGACAATATTATTAAATCACACAGCACTATAGTTATCAGACCTAAAATAAATGGGTTGTTCACCTTTTAGATTGGAAAGTTGAAAAGGGTCAGACTCAGAAGAAGCAGGCAAATAATTAATAAACAATGAAAACCAATTGAAAGGTTACTTAGAAAAACCCATAATCATACCTCCCAACATTTTGGAAGTAAAAAGAGGGACAAAAATTTTTTTCCCGCAAGTAGCGCAGCAATTTTTTGGACCACACCCCTTTCTGTGGCCACACCCCCTAATTACCATGTTTGTTTTACAAAATTTGGCAGGTTATGAAAGTTTGAAAATATTTCTCCTTATCTAAACTGTGTTTTTGTGTCTCAAAATTGTTACAAAGTATCTTATTTGCACCTGTGGCTGTTCTGGGCTCTCTGCTAAAAGCCAATTAAGTGAGAAACTTAGTTTCTTTTTCTGGCTGTTCAGTGCAGAGAAAAGAGGGACTTTCCAGTAAAAATGAGGGACTGCGGGTTGAGCCGTCAAAAGAGGGACTGTCCCTCCGAAAAAGGGACAGTTGGGAGGTATGCCCTGTCTATAACATGCTAAAAATTTATATAATGGTGAACCACCCTTTAAAGGACCAGTAACATCAAATTTAAAAAAAAAAAAAAATTTGTTAGAATACAACGAAAAATAAACACCAAGACAAATTAAACTTTTAAATTGCAAAGCCTTTATTAAGAAATAACTTATCGAAACTCCACTTCCTCTCCTCTTCAGAAGGCTCGATTTCTCCTGCTGGCTGTACGGGTCCCCTGGAGAAGGGAAGAGGTGGTAGCCCCCCGAATCGTTCAGGCTGCTTAGGCAACTTTGCCAATTGGAAACAGAAAAAAGGAGCAACACGGAACTGAGCGTTTCTGCATTGAAGAGAGAAGAGGATGGAGCGTGACAGGGCCACTGCTCTTCTGCAAATAATCCTCACAGCATTGGCCACAGTGTATGTCGTTACAGAAGAGCACGGGATCAGCAAGGTGCTGTGTGCTCAGTTCCCTGTTGCACAGTGTGGAATAAACCCATTAACGGGAAAGTTAGCACGATATTTAGCGCTGCAAGTTCGCCAATTGGAAACAGGAAAAACCCTGCTCTGCCAACCAACACTCATACAGCTTCCACAATGCCTGCCCAGAGCCTGAGAGCGGAGCCTCAGCCTCCTTCACGTGCTGTCAGTAGAATAGCCAGGGAAGAGAAATCGAGCACCACAGGATGGATGGCCGGCCTGTCGCCTTTTCTGAAGAGGAGGTGTTTCGGTGTTTATTTTTCATTGTATACTAAAACATTTCTTTAAAAATGTTTTTGATTTTACTGGTCCTTTAAAGCTTTGACATCACAGCAGCCCAATGTAACGGTGACAGCTGTTGACTGACAATTATTTGTGGTGCCTATATTTGAAAAACTATACTATATGCACTAGCATTTTTACTTGAATTACTGAGACAGGGAATTAGACTTTTTTTGAAATTGGCCTCAGGTGTGCACCAACAACCATTCTTTTTTGTATTTGTACGGAGCAGCTAACAGACACGTCTGCTCAGGTCGCCATCTTGGATCCGCCCCCTAAAAGCCTTTTTAGAGAAATTCATGAATGGGCTTGCATAAAATGTGTTTTCAGTGTTATGTCAACTACATGTCTGTGGAGTACTCCTCTAGTCTTACGCAACATTTACTTATACATTTAAAGTTTTAACTCTCCCAATAATTATGACTTCAGAGGGAAGATTTAACTGCTGCTAAGGTAACTGTTGACACAAAATGGCATATAGTATTGGTATAAGAAAATACTCTAAAAGCAAATTGTATGACAGTGTCAATGTGAACTGTAATTACTATAAGCAATCTGTTAGAGTTAAAGTGCTTATCAAGCCTGGACCTGGAGGGCCCGAAACATTGCCTTATTAATATGTTTTTTCTTTGTGTTCACTGTGTTCTTTTTGTATTTACACACTTTAACAGTGTTCTGCTGGTACCGTATTTTAATCCATCGATCGAACGATTTTTGTTCAACCAAAAAAAAGCTAGCAAAGCCTATGGGAACCTTCCCCATAGGCTAACATTGACTTCGGTAGCTTTTAGGTGGCGAGCTATGAGGTCGAAGTTTTTTCTTAAAGAGACAGTACTTTGACTATCGAATGGTGGAATAGTTGAATGATTTTTAGTTTGAATCGCTTGATTCGTAGTCGAAGTAGCCAAAAAAAACATTCGAAATTCAAAGTTTTTTTTCCTCTATTCCTTCACTCGAGCTAAGTAAATGGGCCCCTAAATGTTGCAAAATTGTAAAAGTTTAGAGTCTCCACCTGAATTACTAAACTGCCAAACTAAAACACCAGAGACATGAACATTCAACTTCAAACTTAGATTTTGGAAAAACAGTAAAAAATAAATAATGGAAAGTAATTGAAAAAAGTCTTTATTTCTAGGGAACAATCTGAAAACAACTGAACTGAAAAAAATGTTTGGAAGGTGAACAACCCCTTTAAAAGGAATATTGTTTTTTTTTTCACAAACCAAATTAAATCTGTAACTATGCCTCGTCAATAAAAGGCACACTTTTCACTTTGCTGAAATAACGATGTCACCTAAAGATGGGAGTGGGTACAGAATTGGACTATATGGAAGTATTTTAAGTATTATTTTCCTATCCGGGTAAGTAAAAGCAATAACTCAGTGTATCAGTGTTACAATTACATATCTTGAGGTCCTATTTAAAAAGCAAAACACTTAGACAATCTCTATAAAAGTTTGCTCTTTTATATTGTTTTTGTAAAACCTTATTTAAATCTGAAAAAAACTAAACAAAACAACTGGCCCTATATTGGTGTATTGATAATATTATTTCACATTTAACCAAAGCTAAATTAATTTGATCTCCATTTAAACAATTGTCTCTGTTCTGCCGAGTGACATCTATGGAGCAGATTCACTAAGCGCCGAATTTTTCGCTCACATAACAACACTTCGCCAGGTGTAAATTCGCCAGATACCGCTAATCCACTAACATGCGTTACACCCAGGGCGACGAACACTGGCAAAGTTGCACTAGTGTTACTTCGGCAAGCAAAGTGAAGTTGCTCTAGCGTTGGCTAATTTGCATACAGCGGGAAGTGAAAGTTGAATGCACTTATATGATGCAGCAATTTTTTACGACTTTTGCAGCCTATCACCCTGAAAAAGTGAAAAGACTCCAGCGTTAGTCACTTCGCCCTTTAGTAAATTTGCCCCAAATGTCTATAACTCATGAAAAGGCTTTCCATTCAGTTTACCAGTTTACTGAGTTCTAGGACTTGTATGATTGGTGTTGGGCTAGTTGAACGCGTGGCTTCATGACTTAAACTTTGCATCCTTTCGTGATTTCAGGTCTTTTCGCCTCTTCAGGACTTCAATTTTGGCTGTTTTCATGACTTCAGGTTTTTTCATCGCTTCAGGACTTCAACTTTGGCTGCTTTCGTGACTTTGGGTCTTTTCACAGCTTCGGGACTACGGCTGTTCGACACTTCCGCATTTTGGCTGTTCAGGACTTCAGAGGCGGCACGGCTTCGGCACTGTCAAGGGGGGCCCTGCTATTTCGAAAACTGCAGCACAGCAGGGCCCTTCTTCAGGCACCACTCTGATGGCGGCCCTGCAGGAAGGTATGCAGTGGTATAACAGTATATATATGTGTATATTTTGTTGGAACATCCGAAAAACCATGTAAATGAGGGAAAACTAAAAATCAGGGTAATTGTAAAATGTATAATTTTCACTGTATACATTTTCTTGTATCTTGCTTCAATCATTCTGGTTCTGCTGATTCAAATTAATTTCATTTGTAGGAATACTTCAATAGTTCGCTCCATTTTCACCAAATTTGTACAGTTTTTCTGAAAAAAAAAATATCTCTCATGAAACACTAACCAATGGGTTTTTGCTATAATAATTATACATTTTTATGTCCATATACTCCTGATATGGTAATAGGATTGGTCTCTGCTTCCAAGAAGAGTGTCAACCATGTCCTGAGCAAAGAGGATGGTGGCAATGTTTCTATTATTGTCATTGGGGGAGCAGAGGAAGCGTTGGACGCACATCCTGGAAGTCTAACCCTTGACATCCTGAAGAGGAAAGGATTTATCAAAGTGGCGCTCAAACGAGGGTGTGATTTATAGCAAGAAAAAAATACTTATCTGTAAAAAGGTGTTATACATTCATTGTACTTTACTGTAAAGTTCAGTTAAACAGTGCCACACAGGGAGCTGATTTTATCTGTATATTTTGAGCCTCTCAGGGAAGGTGCATGTACAAAAGGAAGCTCGATTTCTTTTGGAGAGAATGAGTTGTTTCAGCAGGTGTCAAATCTGAAAGGATCTTTACTGCGCTGTTGGAATGTCCCAGTACAGATAAGGCCTGATGCCATACAGGATGCCTATCCATACGGTTGGTAAGTATGTGTCTTTTTGGTATTGCCTTAATTAGAGCTCATTGAGAACAGCCACAGTATTGAACTTGATCATTATTTATTTAGTTATTAATGTCTGTGTTTTCATGTAGTGGGTCGTCCTGTCCCAGTAAAGCAAACATCACACCCTACACAAGAGGAAATTGAAACACTCCATCAGCAGTACCTCAGTGCGCTGCAAGAACTCTTTGAGGAACACAAGGAAAGATATGGGATTCCTGAACATGAATCCCTCGTTTTCATGTGACCTTCCAAAAAGACGTGTTGCATTTGGAAGTGGAAAGGCAACAGCAGCATCACACATCACAGGAGCCATAGTTTTACAGCCCTCCCACGGGAACAACTGTATTCATTTAAAGAAAGGTCAAATCTAGAAATTTCATTCTGCCATTGTTTTTGTGTTTGTAAAGCACATATTTCTCCATAGATCTAAGTCTCAAGACAGTGTCTAGACCCACAAAGTCCTAAATATTTTCTTTGTATTTGCTTTAAGAAAATATCCTAATATGATATTGTATTGTATAGGGGTGTATTGCAGATTCTGCCTTACTTACTGCAGCCATTGTTCTTGATTGCCTAAATTTTCCTTATCATCTTACAGTTCCTTCTCACCATCTAAGTTTCTCAATAAATATATTAAAGGCATGGCCAGTACAGGAGATATGTTCTGTCATTTGGGGAACAGTCAGAACCAAAGGTAATCAATAATAGACAAGTACAGTCTAAGGAAAATGGGCAGAACATTACCCTTTTGAAAAAATTACGGTAATGTAGTACCACAAATTAGCATTATCGGAAACTGAAGCACCTTGTGCTTTTATCTTATTATAATACTTTACATTTTTTTTCACTTATTAATTGGCTACCCTACACTTTTTAAGTTAAAGAACATTTATTTAGATGTTTGTATTTCATTGCTTTCCTATCTTTGCATGTTGTATAACACCATATAGTAAACCTGGCAGCAAGTCACTGAGGGATATGCACACCTACTAAACACACCTACTAAACACTGATGTCTTTCTGTGTAATTATTATGGAAGAATAAACCATATCAGATAAGCCAGTCACATTGCAGCCATTGCATGATCCAAATTTGGCTGTCCTATAAAACTGTGGATTTATGGGAGAGGGAATTACATTCTTAACTTGTTCCCTTCAGCTGTTAGTTGGACTACAACTCTGACGTTCTGTTGATGTTACTGGGAGCTGGAGTTCAAAAATCTTCAAAAGTTCACGTCACTTGGAGACTATCCAAAACTTCATAAATGCAGAATTTATTCTTAGAGTGCAGGCCACATGCTGACAACATACGGTCAAAGGAGCTCTCCATGCAAGTGAAACAAGCCATCCTTAAGGTGCAAAAACAGAAAAAAAAAACCATCCGAGAAATTGCTACAATATTAGGAGTGGCAAAATCTACATTTTGGTACATCCTGAGAAAGAAAGAAAGAAAGCACTGGTGAACTCAGCAACGCAAAAAGACCTGGACGTCCACGGAAGACAACAGTGGTGGATGATCACAGAATCATTTCTATGGTGAAGAGAAACCCCTTCACAACAGCCAAACAAGTGAACAACACTCTCCAGGAGGTAGGTGTATCGATATCCAAGTCTACCATAAAGAGAAGACTGCATGAAAGTAAATACAGAGGGTGCACTGCAAGGTACAAGCCACTCATTATCATCTAGAATAGAAAGGCTAGATTGGACTTTGGTAAAAAAAAAAAAACTAAAAAATCCAGCATAGTTCTGGAAAAACATTCTTTGGACAGATGAAACCAAGCACAACCTCAAACCGAATGATGGCAAGAAAAAAGTATGGAGAAGGCGTGGAGCAGCTCATGATCCAAAGCATACCACATCATCTATAAAACATGTAGGAGGCAGTGTGATGGCTTGGGTGTGCATGGCTGTCAGTGGCACTGGGACACTAGTGTTTATCCATGATGTGACACAGGACAGAAGCAGCAGAATGAATTCTGAGGTGTTCAGAGACACTGTCTGCTCAAATCCAGCTAAATGCAGGCAAATTGATTGGGAGGTGTTTCATAATACAGATGGACAATGACCCAAAACATACAGCCAAAGCAACCCAGGAGTTTATTAAAGCAAAGAAGTGGAATATTCTTGAATGGCCAAGTCAGTCACCTGATCTGAACCCAATTGAGCTGCATTTCACTTGTTGAAGACTAAACTTCGGACAGAAAGGCCCACAAACAAACAGCAACTGGAAGCCGCTGCAGTAAAGGCCTGGCAGAGCATTAAAAAGGAGGAAACACAGAATCTGGTGATGTCCATGAGTTCAAGACTTCAGGCTGTCATTGCCAGCAAAGGGTTTTCAACCAAGTATTAGAAATGAACATTTTATTTTCAATTTTTTAATTTGTCCAATTGCTTTTGAGCCCCTGAAATGAAGTGATTGTGTTAAAAAAAGGCTTTAGTTCCTCGCATTTTTATGCAATCTTTTTGTTCAACCCACTGAATTAAAGATGAAAGTCTGTAGTACAACTGCATCTGAGTTGTTTCATTTTATTGTGGTAATGTACAGAACCAAAATTAGAAAAAAGTTGTCTCTGTCCAAAGATTTGTGGGCCTAACTGTATAAACATAGCTTGAACAATCATCACATTATGGGCTGATAAGTAACACTGCTGTCTAACTATCTCGCCCCAAGGTTTTGTACAAGTGAATGAAAAGCTTTAGGGACAACTTTTTATGGAGAACAATTTTCAGCCTTGGATGTATATTTAACAAAAACTTTTTTGCCAAATGCTATTTCATATATTAATTCATTATAATACATACAAATATAGTTTTTATGGAGACACTGTGGTTGTTTACAAAGAGGCTTTTATAATCAACAAATATATATACACAATCCCAAAGGTGCACACCATTTACTTGGTAGAATACCTGGGTGCCCGCCAAAGGAGAGTAAGTATAAAAGTGAAGTATAGAGGCACTCACCGGGTTTTCAGGCAAAAAATAAGAAGAACTTTTATTAAACTCAATGTTTTGAACCCCACAGGGATCTTCATCAAGAGTATACTTTGTTTTTGTCTGTATACTCCTGACGAAGATCCCAGTGGGGGATCGAAACGTTGACTTTCATAAAGTTCTTATATATATATATATATATATATATATATATATATATATATATATATATATATATATATATATATATATATACAGTATATATATATTTTGTGGCTGGTGCACATGGCAAATGATCCAATGCCTGTGTGCTGGTTCACAACAATCACATAGTTTACTAGGAAAAAAACCACACCAACCAGGACTTAATATGCAAAATCAAAAATCAAATTTATTATCAACGTTTCGGCTCCATAGCTTGAGCCATCTTCAGGAATACACACACACACATAGATATATAAGCAAGCATATCAGTTTCCTATGTGCGTGTCACAGCCTTCTATCTGTTGCTAAGCTCCCAGCATCCTTGGTCAGTCCCTATCTAAAGGGATAGGTATCCAGCAAAAACCGGAAGGGTGTAGGAACTAGATTGTTCAAATCAAAGAATGGACGCCAGCACAACCACTACATGTTCCAGCATTGTGGGAGCAGCCCACAATTCAGTTAGAACTCTGGATTGAATTTCACATTCGGTCACTTGTGTACATAAGAACTCATTCTGAATTTTTGTATCTGCGATATGAGACAGATGTTAAAGTATTTATCTTGTGTCATGGGAAAGGAATTCATCACTGTAACAAGATACCTCCCTTTCAGCTCCGACATCCAAGGGAAAGTAAGGACAGACTGTAGACAAACCTTGGCAAGAGGTACTGCATATAAAGTAGCATCTACTGTATTCTGTTTCCATCTGCTTTGTGTCCCTTGCACAGTCGCCAAGTCATGTAGTACATGTTTGTGTATCAGAATACCTGACACTATGTCAAATAAATTTGCACAGACAAAGTTTTGCACGGTTTTATTTTCACTCGTATAAGATTATGGTAAAATGGTTGATTTATCAAGAAAGCACTATATACAAAGTGTCAAAAATCTGTGCAAATTTCCATGCTTTGCCTGCAGAATTCCAGTAATAGCTGGCACTCACAAAAAGCATGTGTCACAACTTGTGTACAATATACCAACACAAGCACAAATTAACCACTATATTGGTGAATTTCATGCATGTTGCAGCATCAGAGTTCTTTAGTCAATTTGTGTGTAAATGGTGTCACTTCTCCCTTGCTTGTACCAAAAAAAACCTATATGTGTGTCCGTTCTCTTCAAGCCAAGACTCCCACAATGCCTTGCATGTTCCCTAATTAAAGGGGAACTCCACCTAAAATTCTTCATAATGACATAAAATGTCATTCTTTCCAATATATATTATTAAAAAAAAGTGATATTTTAAAGTTACTTATATCTGTAATTGCTATTGGTCTGTCACTTCAAGCCTCTGCGTTGTTTATTCTGACTTCTGAAACTGTATATTAGAAGTAATTTGATATAACAGAAGGAGTCTTGGCTGGAGGAGAGCTGGCTTTTTCTTAATTGTCTCAGGAGTCAGTCTGCTTAGCCTGGGTCCATAACTTGGCATAGAAATATTGTTTTGTATAAATATAGGGAATATCCTCTTTTGACTTGTCCCTTTATACATTCTTTTAAATACACACATAAGGCCAAATTACAAAGGGGTTTATAGTACTTGACGTTTTAAGCTAAAAATTATTATTTCTCCATAATAAATTCAACTGTTAAAAGACATGAGCCTATGGATATTTGCTGCTCCACTAAGTGTGTGTTTCTCTGTAAATCATGCTGGCAGGTGGCAGCACAAGAGTTAATGGAGTCTCGAGTCCCGCTGCATCACAGCATCTCAGGGTTTGATTTTCAGGGATGCAAAGCATTAGTGCAGCCAATAGGAAGCCAGATGAACTAGCAAATCAGGAGCTGTCTTGCATCTTGCAAGTGTGGGTACCAGACATCACCATCTGCCCTACAAAAATCCCAGCACAGATAGGACCATGTGTGCAATGGATTCTTTTCACAGCTTTGGTGACCCCTCTCAATGACACAGTCAGAAAGTTGGAGATTAATGTCTCCCCCTTATGGGGGGAAGGTAAGTACCTGTTCTGTAAATCATGCTTTTTACCCCATTAAACATTTGCCCTTGTTTGACAAATGCATAAGTGGCCACTTTAAAGGCATCATGAAGGGCTGCATTCTGGGACTATTTATATTACAGATATGTTTTAGGATTTAAAAGCTCAGTGTTTAAGATTGCTGTGTGTGTGTGTGTTGAACCAAAGGCCCAAGTAATGTATGATTTCAATCAATATACCAACAGCGTTGACCATTTCTGCACAATAGAAACAAGTATCTGTATATACATGGATAGACATATGTATATGTGTGTATATATATACATTTATATATATATATATATATATATATATATATATATATATATATATATATTTACATTCTAACTCTGTTTAATCCAACCAGCAGCCCTTCTGTTGTTCTTCGGCATCTCTTCAACAAACTCATGGAAAATCATAATCAGATAAACGTATCAGTAACTGTTAATTTTCTTTTTCACCCCACCCACCAGGGAAAGCAAAGGCAGCTGTAGCTTGTATCCAAAACCACACTGCCCACCTGTATGTGGCTGCAGTGTGGTAGAAGTGTGCAACACTGAGGATCCGTTTGATCAGCAGCTGATATAACTTAATCTCATATGGATTCCACCCTGCAGGTAATATAGTCACATATACATAAATAAATAGTAATTATGTTTAAAAAAAAAAAAGACATGACCAACAAATTTAACTTTTTGCCTAACTTATTCCTATCTACCTAGATCCAATCCTATTTTGATCTAATGAATCAGAAAGAACAAGCTCTTCAGAGAGACAATTCTTAGAAAAGAGTACTATTTGTTACAATTGTTTGGTGATCTATATAATGCCTGACAGACAGCGGGCCGAAACGTTGGAGGCACAGTGATGTTATAATAAATATTTTTTGATAATTCTAATGGAATCGGCCTATTTGTATAAACTAACATGGCCAAGCACCAGGGAAGTGGAAGTCAGTGAGAGAGTGTGGGTACCCTCTTGTATTAATATATATATATATATATATATATATATATATATATATATATATATATATATATATATAGTGAATAATGTACCCCCTACTGTAATTTATAAAGATATTATGTTACCGAGGATTTATGTGACCATATAAAAGCACGAGGCCGAAAGCCGAGTGCTTTTATACAGGTCACATAACTCTGAGGTGACTTCTAATGTCTTTATTATAGCAGGGGGTACATTATGAATTATAATCTACAATTTCTAGGTGCAGTGTCGTGATTCCTAAAGATGCGTGGCTTTGCTTTATGAACTACAAAATTAGTCTGTTTTGCTTCTGTCCCACTTGCTGTTCTACAGTATTCTGTAGTTGAATTCCTAGTTTTTTCTACCCTTGCCTTCTTGTCTGCCATGGGTAACATCATAGGAGAAAGGCCAGGGAAGGAGGGAGATTGAAGGTGGGAGGGGGAATAAGAGTTGAGAGAGAGAGGTTATGCAAAAACTGGGAGGGACGGTGGAAAGGAGGGGGATCGGAGAGGGGGCCTAGACAAAGTGAAAATGGAGATTCAGGTAGCAAAACTTGAGACAGGGGGTGTAAGAATGATAATGGAAGAGGAAAGGGAGAGCAGTAAGGCATCATAGGATGAGGGAGCAGACATGGATGTTGCAGGGGGCAGCGAGACATGAGACCGAAGCAATGAGGGGGCGGTATCTGAGGAGTGAGAAAGTTTCCATGACTAGGGGATAGAGGACTTTGTTTTGTTCGCTTCCATCCATTCTGTGAGATCCCCTCAATCCCAGCCTATCCCAAATGTGCCCGGGAACAACCTCAACGCTCATCATTCCCCGTTTATTTTCTTTTGAAACACAAGCCTTCCTGCTGCTGTTCTTAGAGAGCCTTCCCTGCCTGCGTTGCCATTGCATTAGAAGCAGCAGGGCTATTTGGGAGCCCGAGCACTGTGTCAGGCTGCAGCAGCAGTCACTCAGCACTAAACAAGCGGGGCTGCTCCTAACAGGAGGGGGAGTGGAATTAGCGTCATAAAGGTCAAAAGCCCGCCTCCTTAGACGTCACGGCTGTGGGCTTAGAGGAGGAGCGTTCCGTGCTGCGTGTGCTGCTGGAGCTGCGTAAGGCTAAGGCCACACTAGGCGATAGCGCCGCAATTTGACTCGCGGCGACTTTTCGCCGCGACTTTTAATCCGCAATTGCTGGGGAAACTTTTGCGCTGGCGTCTATGGGGAATCGCGAAAAATCGCCAGCGTAAAAACACACGCGGCGATCTTTTTTCTATTGTCGCTCGAAATCGCCTAGCGAGGCAATTTCAAGCGACAGTAGAAAAAAGATCGCCGCGTGTGTTTTTACGCTGGCGATTTTTCGCGATTCCCCATAGACGCCAGCGCAAAAGTTTCCCCAGCGATTAGTCGCGGCGAGTCAAATCGCGGCGCTATCGCCTAGTGTGGCCCTAGCCTAAGTAAGATTTAATCCTGGCAGTCAGATGGGAGGGGGCAAGAGCAGAGGTAGAGCTGCAGGGAGAAGGAAGTGCTGACCCATATAAACGGCGCGTTCTGACGCCAGAACACGCCGTTTATAAGGATATAATTTACAGTCTGGTCCCATAGGGAAATGACCAGACTGTAAATTATATAGTGAATAAAGTACCCCCTATTGTAAAATATAAGGATATTATAAGTTACAGAGGAGATTCATGACCATATAAAAACACGATTTTGCAACTGGGGGTACTTTATTATAATCCACAAGTTTCAGTGAGTCATGTGACAAAAATGACATCAGAACTCACCGTTTATAACTGATGACATCAGAACTCACCATATATAACTGTTGACATCAGAATTCACCGCTTATAAGAATATAATTTACAAGATATTCATGGCTTTTGTGTATTATATATATATATATATATATATATATATATATATACTGAACTAAACAAATTAACCCAGCACTATCATTATACAACTTTAAGGAACAATTGGATTAAAGAGAATTTATCTGAATTTGGCAAAAAGAGACACTTTTGGTTACATGATTTGTACAAAGTATGCATAAGCTGATGCGCCCCGCCAAGGCAGTGTCCATGCACCAGTCCTACCTAAGTGAAAAAAGGGTATTTTTCTTACCTGAGTGAAAAAAGGGTATTTTCTTTTTGTTTCTGTATATATATATATATATATATATATATATATAAACAGATCCGGCCTGGTGCACTCCCAACCAACTTGGTCCAATGCCTGGGTGCAGGCTTCCACAAAATTATATAAACAAATATTAACAAACCGCACTCCAGGGTCTTTGTCCTCTGTGCAAAAAAGTGAGACTTTATTTCAACGTTTCGGCTCCATAATTCGGGCCGTCATCCTGATGACGGCCCGAATTATGGAGCCGAAACGTTGAAATAAAGTCTCACTTTTTTGCACAGAGGACAAAGACCCTGGAGTGCGGTTTGTTAATATTTGTTTATATATATATATATATATATATATATATATATATATATATATATATATATATATTTCATTACAAGCAGTAGCCAAGATATTCTGGCTGTAGTTTGATTAAGATTACTAGGTGGGGTTCCTGAACAACTTAGTACATTGATCCACTGTCCCCCCCAATTAGCAATTTTGCAATACTAAGTTTAGGTGAAGTATGTAAGTTTTAAGGTGAAGACACACAGGGCTACTAATATCAACTACTTGTTATGACTCCAAAATAAACAATAATGATAATTGGCTTTGCTCAGGCAAATAGCTGCTGCTAGTACCTCTGTTTGTCTTCACCCATACTGACTTGTCTCAGGTCATAATGGAAACGCAAAAGAGATTGGATAAACACAAGCCAGGAACACAAGATATAAGCATTAATTATAATTAATTAATAAATTTGTATATTGGACTCTGGACATCAGTGCGAAGGTCTACTGTACCATTCATTCTTATTTTAATTTTCCATGAATCTTTAAGTCTCTCACAAGACATACAGGCCTAATATTATAATGAATAATGTTGGTAGGCATGAGCTTCTTGCGGCGTTGTTTATTATAAGCTTCGGATTTCAGTTACACAGAGCAAACATATTTAACTCACCCCACTTTAGAGTGGTGGCATACGTAGCGTCGCCTAGCGACAGATCTCCTCTTCGGACGACTAATCTCCCCGAAATGCCTTCCCGCGGGCAAGAATGTGAATCACCGGTGGGATGGCACTCGGATCAATTAATTTTCCGAAGTTGCCTCATAAGGAAACTTTGGGCGACTTCGGAAAACCAAAGCAATCTGTGTAGTTAGTAATGTATCAGTATGTGAATTCTTTTCTCAGATGCAAAGTGTGTTTTCTTTTTCCAAAGTGCAATTATTTTTAGCACTTGTCTTGACTTTGCCCTAAGGGCAATAATTTGGGGAGTTTTTGCGCCAGAGTAACTTCCGGCTAGGTGACAAAACACAAAATATTGTATGAAAACACCCATGAGCTCTTGGCCTAAAAACGTCATAGGTGTTGTTTATCAAAAATAGTACCTGGACTAATACATAAGCCATTGATGTTTCAGTTATCCACAGGTTGTGTCTGATTCTATGTTATGTGTAGGTAGGGTTGCCACCTTTTCTGACAAAAAATACCAGCCTTCCTATATTCTTGCTGTTTTTTCCTATAATAACATTGGCATCAAGCATCATTTTTACCGGCCAGGCCGTGGCAACCTTATGTGTGAGACACAGATAAAGCTCTTTTTATTATGGTGTATTAATTAATACACTTATGGCTTAGCTACAGTATGAGCAATGTAGACTATGTCTATGTTGCTCCCAAGAAAATGTAATTATGTTTAATTGGAGCAAGACAATATGGAAAAAGTAGTAGAGTGAGTCTCAATGTATATTTTGCAACATATGATAACATTGCCATGAGGCTTATCATCTAAGGATGTACTTACAAGAGAAGATATTCACTCTGGACTGAAATTTAAAATAGGTTCTTCCATTTTAAGATCACAAGAGTCCATACAGCCCCCATAAGCCCAATAAAAAGTGACTGTTTATGGCATCTTACAGCAGCCCCTCAGGCATTTGCCAATATCTGGATTGCCAGACAAGGCCTAGGAGATATTGGCCGAGGTATCAGAGTGCTATCTGACTCACCCGTGCATGGCTCCAGAATAATACAATGTGCCAATCAAAATGTGAAGCTTATTTAGACTGTATACAGGTTGGTTGAAGACCAGAATAAAGTGGGTATGTGGTTTTCACCAATTGCATTCAAATCAGTCCAACCAAGCCCACCAAGATGATAGCTCTCTGTAGGCCTTCAGATTAGATCAGTAGTTTCCCTAAAATGCATATTTCTGTCACAAGAGTTTAGCTACAGTTTGGTCAAAATCCGATGGGCTGGAATGCAATCAGATCCCAAACAAAATCCTGGATTTACTGCATATTCACCTGCAGCTATGCATATTGAAGAGTGACAATTCTTAGCCATACATAGGTAAATGCATGCAGTTATTATTTACTTTATTCTGTTTTATGCAGAAGGAAGACCCACCTTGCAATCGGTTCTCTGAGTTCATGCAGGTGCTTGCTGTACTGCAGTGGATCCTGACATTCCTATTTCTCGGTATGAATCTTTTCCATCCATAAAATGATTGCTTAGGTATGCACTGGCGTCCTTTCGCTGTGGAGGTGAAAGACCAAAGGGGGGATTGAAATATTAACAGGAACAAATCATGTATTATGGATGATTATTAAGGATCTACATGGGTTATTTACATATACAAGTGCAAAGAGTAAAATTGTGTGAAACAATAGTTTCAAATATACTTGCACCTATGAACTTCGTCGTACCAGGCCCGGGCCTTTGCGGCCTGCCACAAATACAGGCCTGACGACCCTTAGGGTCAGGGCACACAGGCAGATTCGGGGGAATCTCCTCTTCTTTGGGGTGACTAATCTCCCCGAACTACCTCCCATTCCTCCCCGAACTGCGCAATTCTTTTTCCAAAGTCACCCTAAGTTGCCTCACGAGGAAACTTCAGGCGTCCCGCTGGAGATTTGCATTTTAGCCAGCGAGACGCCCAAAGTTTCCTCGTGAGGCAACTTCAGGAGACTTCAGAAAAAGAATTGCGCCGAGTGCCATCCCGTCGGCGATTTGCATTTTAGCTGGCGGGAAGGCAGGGGAGTCAGTTCGGGGAGATTAGTCCCCCCGAAGAAGAGGACGACTAATCTCCCTGAATCTGCCTGTGTGTTCTGACCCTTAAGGTGAAGACACACAAAGCTACAAGTAGCAGCTACTTGTCATGGCTACAAAATAAACAATAATGATAATTGGCTTTGCTCAGACAATTCTCAGTATTGTCTATGGAGAGGGTATTTTGTAGCCACAGCAAGTAGCTGCTACTAGTACCTCTGTGTGCCTTCACCCCAGGGCCGCCATTAGAAATCACGGGGCCCCGTACAACAAAATTTTTGGGGCCCCCTGGGCCCCGCCCACACTGACGACCAAGCTCCACCCCATTTCCCGCCCACTCCACATCGCAGTTAAAAGACCACACAGACATCAGCGCTAAAAAAGTAACCCCCCCCACACAAGTTGTAAAAAGCTATTGATGGTCAGGGCCCCCTTATAAAAAATTGGGGCCCCAAAAAAAAAAAAATTAAAATTTTTTTTTTTAAAAAAAAACATTGGTGGCAGGGGCCCCCTTACAAGTTAAAAACAAATTGGGGCCCCAAAAAAAAATTAAAAAAAAAAAACATTGGCGTCAGGGGCCCCCTTATAAGTTAAAAACAAATTGGGGCCCCAAAAAAAAATTTAAAAAAAAAAAAAATTTTTTTGAAAAAAAAAAAACATTGGCGGCAGGGGCCCCCTTATAAGTTAAAAACAAATTGGGGCCCCAAAAAAAAATTTGAAAAAAAAAAAAAATTTTTTTGAAAAAAAAAAAAAAAACATTGGCGGCAGGGGCCCCCTTACAAGTTAAAAACAAATTGGGGCCCCAAAAAAAAATTTAAAAAAGAAAAAAATTTTTTGAAAAAAAAAAAAACATTGGCGGCAGGGGCCCCCTTATAAGTTAAAAACAAATTGGGGCCCCAAAAAAAAATTTGAAAAAAAAAAAAATTTTTTTTGAAAAAAAAAAAAAAAAACATTGGCGGCAGGGGCCCCCTTACAAGTTAAAAACAAATTGGGGCCCCAAAAAAAATTTAAAAAAAAAAAAAAATTTTTTGAAAAAAGAAAAAAAAACATTGGCGGCAGGGGCCCCATTACAAGTTAAAAACAAATTGGGGCCCCAAAAAAAATTTAAAAAAAAAAAAAAATTTTTTGAAAAAAAAAAAAACCATTGGCGTCAGGGGCCCCTTACGAGTTAAAAAAAAAAATTGGGGCCCCAAAAAAACATGTTTTAAAAAAAAAAGATTGGTTGCAGGGGCCTATAGAATATTAAAATAATACATTGGTGGCCAGGAGATTAAAAAAAAAAAAATACACAAACTGGTGTTCAGTAGAATTGAACTCACGGCTTCAGTACTTCAACTTCACCTCCTTTCGTGACTTCGGGTCTTTTCACTGCTTCAGGACTTCGGCTTCGGCTGTTTTCGTGACTTCGGGTCTTTGCGCTGCTTCAGGACTTCGGCTTCGGCTGTTTTCGTGACTTCGGGTCTTTTCGGCGCTTCGTGACTTCGGCTTTTTCCGTGACTTCGGGTCTTTTCGGCGCATCGGCTTCGGCTTTTCGGCACTTCCGCATTCGGCAGCACAGAGGCAAGACGTACGGCTCGGGCGCTCGTAAGGGGGGCCCGGATCTTCAAAAAATGCAGCGCTGCCGGGCCCCCCTTCATGCCCGGGCCCGGTACGCTTGTCCCCCCTGTCCCCCCCTGATGGCGGCCCTGCTTCACCCTTAGGGTAAGGCCACACGAGGAGAATCGGGGAGATTTTGTCGCCTGGTGACTAATCGCCACGTCTTTTGTGCGACTATCTCCCTGAACTGCCTCTGCGTTTTTCCCCATAGGCCACAACGCAAAGTCGCCTGCGCTAATGCACAAGCGGCGATGCGTTTTCTATAGTCACCCAAAGTTGCCTATGGGGAAAAACGCAGAGGCAGTTCGACTACATAAAACTCAACAAATAGATAGTAGCCCGGAACCATAAATCCCTGAGCATTTCAATATAAGCTGCTGGACCAAGTAAAAATGCAGTGACATGGGTGTAAAGACCCCAGGTCCGCCACCTTCGTATACAATCCATAGAAAATATGTAACATGAATAAAATCAGCCTTATATCGCACTCACCAAAGTAGGCGGTTGGCTCGGGTGCCGTGCCCTGAACCGTACCTTGAGATGAATTCACAACTGAAGAATGAATGAACACGCACTCCTGCACTCAATGAGGTAAAAATGAAAGTTACACGTCCTAACATGTTATCTATGATTACGCATCGTTGGATATGAAACGCGTTAGGACGTGTAACTTTTAACAATATGGAATAAACTTAGTTTTTACCTCATCGGCTGGCTCCAGGAGTGCGTTTTTTTGTGTACTGTGTATTGTTAATCTACTCTTTTCATTTAATTAGTAAGAGCCAGACTGGGTTTAGGCAGCTAATGGAAAATGTTGTTCACAATACATAAAAACAACTTGTACAGGACTGATCTAGCCTAGATCTATCTAACACCAAAATAATTATAAATTGTAACCAATTTACTGTTATTCTTGACTTTCCCATATTTTAATTTGCCTCCCTGTTTTTCAGCATTTTAGCTTTTACTGAACTATAACTCCCAGCATCCGCTGATAATTGAGCTGACAACAATGGCAAGCATAGCTCCACAAAAGCCTTGGACAGAGCATCAAAAGTTACATAACCCTTCCACATAGTTGGAGTGGGTATAGGGAGGGGTTCAGTACAAGGATAGCTTTGTGCTTTAAATATGAATACATGTGCATGTTGTTAGCTGCCAGTATCATCAGTATGAAATGGTTCCTTATATAAGTCTCTGTATAGCATAATTCTTTTTGTGGTTTGTGAGAGGTTAGGGGTTTGCTGACATTACAGTGTTTTGCTCCTTATGTAGATACTAGATAACAGTACTGAACGCACAGCCATTCTGTGGCCCATGCCTGCCTGAAATACAATGCTTTCCCCTACTCAAAATCCATAGTTTTCATGCAAAACTCTCTGGCAGCTTATGGAAACATTTTCTTTCTGTGGCTTTAAAGGGTATATTCAACTTTAGAGTGACTTCCACTGGAAGCAATGTTAAATAATGGAATCAAGCTTGGCGTTCGCGTAGCGTAAAATTACAAACACCTTGATAAATTCGCTGTTTATTTTACACAGCCTTTTACACTGTTGTTTCTGCGAATTCTGTTTTACACAGCATAATAAATATGCGAAAAAATTAATGGTGCTCAAAGCCAGAAAAATAAGTAGGGTGGTACTACCAGAAAAAATATATATAAACAAAAATAAATAACAAGAAAGTCAATAAACGCAGGAGGGTATACTCACAGCTCGCCCCAGTCCCAGGGTGCAAATCCACAACAATTTTCCATTTCACACATATATTATATAACTCGAATATGAGCTTATATAACTGCCATACCTATATATAAGCTCATATTCGAGTTATATAATATATGTGTCAAATGTACTTTCTCTAAATCTGTACTTAAAAGTATATATACTATGTTCCCTGACACTTCCCTAAAGCATGTAACTGGAGAAAACCTGGTTTAAGTAAACTTTTACAATCTTTACTAACTCAAATTTTTATATTTTTTTCACTATTATGTTTTTTCATTTATTACTTATGTTTTTCAATTCTTTGAAAAGATTTTTTTCTTTATCTTTTTCTGTATATTTTTTTCTTTGTATTATTCTCTTTTTTCCTTTTTTGTCAGCTTTATATTTATATCTAACAGTGTAAACATATGGGCTGATTTGGCTCTTACTGTGTAACTTTTGTAACAATATGTTGTAATCCAAAAGGACCTGTTTATAACAATAAGTATTTTGAACACTAGGTGGCTTTTATTGATTATGTTAAGTGGTAACGTGCTGTTTTGTTGTGATTGGCTACAGTCCATTTATATGCTGTGTACAGGGCTGTGCCATTTAGCCTACGAGTAAGTGCCACAACAGGCACGAAACGCATAAGATTCTGTCCAATATTTCCTAATAAATATTTTGTATTTTTTTAATTCATTGGTTATTATTTTTGGAGGGACTCACAATTTTTTGCAATATTGTCATAATAAATATGCCCCTAAGAATGATGCACACATATACTTATTTTTTTACTTTGTGTTATTTAGCATTCGTTTTACCAGCTTTCCATTTTGTTATTTGAGCAGCTATATCGTTGCTAGGGTCTTATTTACGTAGAAACCAGGCAGTGGTTTGCATGGAAACTGGATGAAGTATTGGAGAAGGACTAAAAAGTAGGGATGCACCGAATCCAGGATTCGGTTCAGGATTCGGCCTTTTTCAGCAGGATTTGGATTCGGCGGAATCCTTCTGCCAGGCCGAACCAAATCCTAATTTGCATATGCAAGTTAGTGGCGGCGAGGGAAATCACGTGACTTTTTGTCACAAAACAAGGGAGTAAAAAATGTTTTCCCCTCCCCACCCCTAATTTGCATATGCAAATTAGGATTTGGTTTGGTATTCGGCCAAATCTTTCGCAAAGGATTCGGGGGTTCAGCCGAATCCAAAATAGTGGATTCGGTGCATCCCTACTAAAAAAAAGCTGATAAAGAGCAGAAGAAGAAGACAAATATTTTAAAAACAATACCAATTGCAAAGTTGCTAAGAATATGCTATTCTATAACATACTAAAACAACCCCTTTTAATGGGAACTATACTCAAGCTTTTTTTTGCATAGTAAAATATTATGAGTCTCACCAGTTTTCCTCAAAAGTGCTATTTGTCTTTGTTTTGTATTCTCTTCACTGCTGGTTCTGACTCTTAAAATGAAGCAGCAGATGCCAGCTGATCAACCGGTCTATAAAGAAGCATGCGAGGTATTGTTGGAATTGTAGTCTTGGCTGGAGGAGAGTTGGCATCCGCTACATTTATTTTAACATAGAATAAGCAGTGCAGAAATGGGCATACAAATAGCACTTTTGTAATTTACAAATAACTTTAAAACCATTTTGTAAGTAAAGTATTTTGTGAAGTTGCTTAAAATTGCTTACATTTTCTCTCTTATGTTACCATTCTATAAATGCTTCAGTATGATGTATAAATGAAGATGTCCAACATTTAACTGTATAAACATTATGTAGACACAAAACCTGTGACTGCACTTTATCAAACTATCCTGTTTTCCTTAATTTATGAGTGGATCCTCCCCAATATTCTTTCACTAGAAGGCTTTATTCAGTAATGCAGGTTCCATTGTATTTTCAGGCCCTGTTTGTGTTCTTATAATCACTTGGATTTCCTGCAGCCCATTATGGCCTTTACTCGCATTGTACATGGTATGGCTGGTATCTGATTGGAGAACTCCAGACAGAGGTATGGCTATCAGTTGTGTTTCATTTGATACTAAGCACCCTCACTCAAGTCCTTTTCACAGTGTCATTTTGCCTACAGCACTGGCAGGCTGCTCTGCCAAAGACACTGGCAAGTTGCATAAGTGTAGCTATTATCTTTCATCATTGGTTAGAAAATATAAACCAAAATGTTGTGTTGTATAAACTCCGGTGCCCTTTGAGGTAATGAGAATTATCTGTTCTAAACTTATAGGGTTTAATGATTTTTCAAATAAATGTTTTTCCCAATTCCAATGAGCCCCTGTACACAAGCAGGAACAGGGCAAATCAAACAGAGAATAGATAAGGACACACACTACACAAAGGCAAGGCAACAGACAGTAGCGTTCGTTGGGGGGGGCGGGGTGGGCCCCCCTCCGTACCGCCGCATTAGCCCGCATTTCTCAGTGGCGCACGGACTGCCGGGGGGCCCTGAGGGGCTGCGGGCCCTGGCCCGCTCGCACCCCCTGCCCCCTGATTTTTTCACAACCCATTTAGAGCTGTGTTGGTGAAAGACATCAGTGCAGAAATCTGAGGGGTGAGGAGAAATTCCAGTACCCAGTGATGGAGCATTTAGAGAGCTTGCTTCAAAGGAGAAGGAAAGGCTTTGTGTACTTGGGGGTGCCAAATGTTAAGCTGGCCACAGACGCAAAGATCCGATGGTATGAATCATCGTACGATCGGACTTTCCCATCTCCCGACCTGCCACTAACCATTCAGATCAAAGTCTTACTATTCCGACCAAATAAAGTAGTTAAAGAACAGATCAGCTGATTTTCTGCCCCTGACAGCAATCATACGATAGACAAAGCTGGTGACAGTATCCCACTGAAAATCGTACGATCGGCAATACACACAGAGATATTATCGGCAGCCAACAGAAATTTTCTAACCTGTCCGATCGACCAAACGAGCAATCTCTGCCGGACGAAAAATGTCGGGACTCTCCATACACGTTCCACCAGTCAGCTTTAGGCTTAATGAAATCTATTTCTACCACTAATTTGTCTTGGTAAATAGTTGGTTGTGTAACTTCTGTACCTTGATTGGAGTTTAGCCCTGGTGATCCCTTTTGTTTTTCAAATGCATTATTGAATTTCCATTAAACATCCAGCTTACAATGCAGCATATCTAAAAAGATCAAATCGATATTTTTTGAATGAAACATAAAATTGCCCAAGATTCCATACAGATTATTGCTTTTAATGTTTATATGCAGAGGCACAGAGATGCACAGATCTTGATACACAGCACAACTAAAGGCCATTTATGTTGCTTGTATTTACTGTTTTATAAAACTGATAAATCATAGTGTATTTACACTTTGCATGGGCTGATTATTATTTCTGTGCTGATTATTATTTCTGCACACATGAAATTGCATGGGCTTATACACCCGTATCCTGCCCCCATGATGCCCAGACTGATGTTCAGTGTCTGTACTATTTACAAACAGGTCCAATTTATGTGCCTGTATTGCTACACACGTTAATGACACTTGCAAAATATTGTGGCAAATAATTTTTTTCTAAAAATACAGAATTGTGGGTAAAAATGTATATTAAACGGTGACAATTCTTTGCACTTAGCACTTTGTCCCTGATTGAAAATGAGGCCACATGCTGAGGTCATAACAAGTGGTGCCAGGGTTTCTGAAGGAGACACTGATTTTGGCCACTTGTAAGTTCTAACATATATGTTTTTTTTTATCAGGGGGAAGGAAATCTGCATGGATGAGCAAATGGAACATATGGAAACATTTTAGAGACTATTTCCCTATAAGGGTAGGTGAGAATGTTCAGGGCTTGTTTTCTATTTCTAGGCATAGAGCTAGATTCTAAAATGGATGCAATAAAAAGTCACACACAAAATGCCTGTAATTGTTTGTGCTTATCTATACTTCGATAAATCTGAAATATTAGGGTCTCCAAATATAGAGTGATAACTCACCAAAAAAAGGAAGAGGCCCAGGTGCACAGCCCTGAGCCCTCAGCACGGGGAGCCAACAAACCGGAAAAACCTTTGGGAGCAGGCACTTCCACCATGGCAAACTTCCACCAGGCGATTAGTTCAAAGTGAAGAAAGTTTATTGTGTCCACGTGATTCGTGACACGATTCGAAACGCGTAAGGCTGTGGACACAATGAACTTTCTTCACTTTGAACTAATCGCCTGGTGGAAATTTGCCTTCATTGAGTGCCTTATCTATACTTCCACTATGCACTATGTTAGATGCACCTTCTGTTGTGCATAAAGTACAAGGTGTAGCATGCTTAGGTGCAAGAGAGTTCTGTATCGTATACCACCCACTATCCAGGTGGTAAGTACAGGCCTGCCCTGAAAAACTGCAGACAGTCAATCAGGAAGTGCCAAAAAGAAGAGTTTGCCCTGCTGGAATAATAGCACTGGTTAGTGAGAAGTGCTAGATTTAATTAATCACCAATTTAGCCGTCAGTCTTGTATTATGCACATTTGTGGATAAGTGTGTGTGTTTTTTAGCGATCATATTATATGTATTTATTAAAGGGGTGGTTCATCTTTAAGTTAGCCTTTAGCAACTTTGCAATTGGTCTTAATTTTTTACTTTTCCTTTCCTCTTCTGGCACTTTGTGGCTTTTAAGTGAGGGTCACTGTCCACAGCAGCCAATACTTTTTATTACTTATCTGTCCATTCAGACCCTCTCCTAATCATATTCTAGTATCTCATTCAAACCACACCCTGGTTGCTAGGGTAATTTGGACCCTACAGCTGCTGAGCAAAAAGCTAAATAATTTAAAAACCACAAGTATTCAAAAATGAATACCAATTGTACTCCTACATCATACTAAAAGGTATTATAAAGGTGAGCAACCCCTTTTACTGGACAAACGATGTATTTTGGGAGCTGCACATGTTTAGCTTTTACAAGAATGGTTGCCTGCAAAACAGAAGTCCACCATGATCAAAATATTTCTCTCTCAGTGCTTTCTAGCTGTTTCCATTCAGTCCATTCATCTGTCTGTATGCCAGAATATATGTAGTTGCTGCAGTTCCATCACCTACAGTCTTCTAATAGGGAAATAGTCCAGTATATGGTGATTAGTTGAAACAACATATCTGTGGGCCAGATAATTATTTTAATACAATGTTAAATATTGATCTTGAAATAATAATAATAATGATAAAGAACAAAGTCTATGAGCAAGCTAGGACTATAACATTTACCAAAGGAACATCTCCCTGGCCTACAAGAGAAACCTAGGTTGTAGCAGAGTACACAATAGCAGGAAGCGGCTGTACTGCGAACCTCTTTTGCTTGCATCATTTCAGCCTATTTCATAGCATTGGTTTATCTTTCCACCATTCATTTTCCCTTTGTTTAAAGGTGAAAGGTTCTTGGCAGCTTTGAGCATAGAAAACAGGAGACAGGACATTTATATTCCTTTCTACAGTAACTGGAATAGTGTTTGTGTCTGTCAGAAATCTCTGAGTTGACAGGGCCAATGTTATTTGATGTTAGAATCAGTACTGTGATATGTCTATAGATCCATAGCATGGAGGAATAGCTCTTACTCCTTTTTTTTTTCTTCAAGCTCCACAAAACAGCAGATTTGGATCCGCAGCAAAATTACATCTTAGGATACCACCCTCATGGAATCATGAGCATTGGAGCCTTCTGTAATTTTGGTACAGACGGTGCTGAATTTTCTCACTTGTTTCCTGGACTGAAATCATATCTTACCACTCTAGCGGGGAATTTTAAGGTGCCTTTTTATCGAGATTATCTACTGGCTGCAGGTCAGTAAGATATTTCCTTTTCAAGTAATATACAACACCAAACAAAAGTAATTTTTTTTCAGGAAACATGGATAAACATGGATGTACTGACATTAAAGGGATACTGTCATGATTGTTATGATGTCGTTTGTATTTCTAAATTACACTGTTTACACTGCAAATAATTCACTCTACAATATAAAATTTTATTCCTGAACCAGCAAGTGTATTTTGTTCAAGTTGTAATATTGGTGTATTGGTGCATCTCAGGTAATTTTGTCTGGTCATGTGATTTCAGAAAGAGCCAGAACTTTAGGATTGAACTGCTCTCTGGCAGGCTGTTGTTTCTCCTACTTAGAAGCACATTTACTAAGGATCGAATTTCGAAGTAAAAAAACTTCGAAATTTGACCATCGAATTTGATACTTTGATAGTCTACTTTGACTATCAAAGTATCAAATTCGATGGTCAAATTTCGAAGTTTTTTTACTTCGAAATTCGAACGATTTGATCGAATGATCGAACGATTTTTACTTCGATCGAAAACGGCCGTTTTCAATCGAAAAAATACATTTTTTTCGATTGAAAACGGCCGTTTTCGATCGAAGTAAAAATCGTTCGATCATTCGATCAAATCGTTCGAATTTTACAAGAAAATACTTTGATTACTCAAAACCAAAGCCAAACACCAAAAAAGTTTATAGGAGGTCCCCCATAGGCTAATAATTAAATATAAAAAAATCTGCTTGCTCTTTTGAGAAATTGATTTCAGTGCAGAATTCTGCTGGAGCAGCACTATTAACTGATGCGTTTAGAAAAAAAAAAATTCCCATGACAGTATCCCTTTAAACGTTTCCTTTACCTTTAGGAAATATATATATATATATATATCATAAATATTCTATGATATACGTGCATATGTGTACTCTGATGTGCAAGAGGAACCTAAAAGCTGTGATCCATGCTAGTGAACCTGATTAAGACTGGCTGTACCAATTTTTCTATTCCAGGAATGTGCTCAGTTACCCATTCGTCCATAGACTACCTCCTGTCCCATCATGGCACTGGGAATGCAGTGGTGATTGTAGTGGGTGGTTCAGCAGAGGCATTGCATTGTAACACCCAAAGCCATATCCTTACTCTAAAGAACAGAAAGGGCTTTGTGAAAAAGGCACTTATTCATGGGTAAGAACACCTGTTATATTAATACCAGGAACCAGGAACATGACCATGGTTCTATTTTTTTTTTTAGAATGTAAATACAACTTATATAATATTTATGAGTGTATGCATGTGTCTGTATATTTTTATTATATGAAAAAAATGTACCCATTGTGGTAAAATATAACGGCATAAGTCAACGCAGAATTCCATGACCTGTATAAAAGCAATCAGCCTTTAGTCTTAAGACTAAATGAACATGGATCTCTGATGTGACTTCTAATATCATTTAATAAAATGATTTTCATGCCTCTTTTAAATTATAAAGGTTTGATAATTATATAGTGAATAAAGTACCCCCTATTGTAAAATATCAGGATATTATAAGTCACTGTGGCGTTCCATGACCATAAAAAACAAGGCCTAATGCTTTTATTCAGGTCATGGAAGTCTGAGGTTACTTCTAATATCCTTATATTTTCCAACAGGGGGTACTTTATTTATTATAATACACAAGTTATTGTGAGTCATGTGCCAAAAATTACATCACTAAGATCCGTTTATAAATGATGACATCACTAAGATCCGTTTATAAATGATGACATCACTAAAAGCCATTTATAAGGATACAATTTACAGGATATTCATGGCTTTTGTGTATTATAAAGATATAATTTACAGAATTATGAAAAATGGAAAATGATTATGTTGCAGATTAAATAGTAAACAATGACATAATTTGATTTTCACAATCTTTGCCTGTATCTGAAGTTCATGGAATCTGAGAACAGCCATATGCATTTCCCATTTAAACGGCATTTCCACATTGCTCATAAAAAGAAAACTATAACCCCAGAATGAATACTTAACCAACAGATTGATTATATCATATTAAGTGGCCCATTAAAGAATCTTACCAATCTGGAATACAGATATCAGTAAATATTGCTGTTTAACATCTTTTCCCCTGAACCCCCATTTTATGATAAGCTCTGTGCTGTCTCAGAGATCACCTGACCAGAAATACTGCAGCTGTAACTGTAACGGGAAGTAAAAAAAACCCAGAAAATTGTCCATTAAATGGCTTATTTGACCTAACATGTATGTGTGCTCTTGGTTTGTTTTTGTGCATTGAGAATTGTATGGTCCCAAGGGGGTGGCCTTCATTTTTCTATTTAGGATTACCCAATGTTACTAAGAATTTTTATTTTTATGAAACTGGTTTATTTAGATAAAAAAAGGTTTTACACATGAGCTGTTTTATGCAATATATTTTTACAAAGATCTACACTGTTAGGGGATATTCGTTTTTCCTTTAAAAAGTTTTTTAAAAAAGTATAGAAGTATTTGAAAAAGATATGGTGCATAATTTACTAGACTAGTAGGTTGTAGTAGGTCTTTGTCTAAAATAACATTTTAGCACCCCAGTTCCCCTAAACTTATTGACACTATGTCAATTTTTTACTTTATAGCTCATCCTTGGTTCCTGTGTATTCATTTGGAGAGAATGAGGTTCTTCATCAATGCCGCTTTGAAGTGGGAAGTTGGAAACAAAGACTTCAACAGATGTTCCAACACTGGGTTGGATTTGCACCCTGTATTTTCCACGGACAAGGGTTGTTCTCCAGTACTTGCAAAGGAATATTGCCCTTCCGGAAGCCCATCAATACTGTTGGTTAGTATAATATATCATCGCTTATACAGTACACCGACATCTATCATAGTGAAGAAAACTAGTTTTAAAGAAAGACAATGGGGTGATTTATCAAAACTGGGCAAATTTGCCCATGGGCAGTAACCAGTGGCAACCAATCAATGTGTTGCATTCATTGTACTACCTGCAGCTCGCTGTAAAAAAAAAAACAATCACTGATTGGTTGCTATGAGTTACTGCCCACAGTCAAATGTGCCAAGTTTTGATAAATGACTCCAATAAAGCACACAATACATCCAACAAGTAACAATATAGTAACCACATAACTGTAGAAGGTGACTGTGCTACACAGGGTGAACACTCATCAGAATACTCCAGCAGCACTACAAATTGGTACAATACAGTGGTTTAAATTCGGGCTTCACAAAGCTTTATAATGGGCTAGTTAAGCCCAAAACATCGCCTGGTTTGTGGCACAAATAAACCACTCTACTTTTACCAATTTAGAGTGCTTCTGGAGTACTTTTCTTTAATAATAAACACAGCTCCTGTACAGTGCCCATTATTATCCTATTTTTAAAGCTCCAACATATGCCACTGAGGATGAAAAAAGTCAGAATGCGAAAATCTCAGAACTACCGAGGTTATATATAAGTCAATGGAAGAGGTCCCTATATGTGGTCTGCGCTGAAATTAGCCAGAAAATCTTACTATTTCAGACTTTTCAGGCAAAAATCCAAAAAATTATGCCTTTTCCGGAAAAAGACAGAAAAAAATAGAGCGATTTCGGGGAATAATTCTGGAAAAATCGTAAAATTCAGGTTTTGCTCGATTTTATTGAGTTTGTCCCAATCCAATTAAAGGAAAACTATACCCCCAAAATGAATACTTAAGCAACAGATAGTTTATATCAAATTGAATGTTATATTAAAGAATCTTACCAAACTGGAATATATATTTACATAAATATTGCCCTTTTACATCTCTTGCCTTGAACCACCATTTTGTGACTCTATCTGTGCTGCCTCAGAGATCACCTGACCAGAAATACTACAACACTAACTGTAACAGGAAGAAGTGAGGAAGCAAAAGGCAGAACTCTGTCTGTTAATTGGCTCATGTGACCTTACATGTGGTTTGTATGTGTACACAGTGAATCTTACGATCTCAGGGGGCGGCCATTATTTTTTAAAATGGCAATTTTCTATTTATGATTACCCAATGGCACATACTAATAAAAAAAGTATATTGTTATGATAATGGTTCATTTACATGAAGCAGGGTTTTACACATGAGCTGTTTTACTCAGTATCTTTTAATAGAGACCTACATTGTTTGGGGAGTATAGTTTTCCTTTAAATAGTGTTTTTTTATTAATAAATAAGGTCCAATCGTGGATTCTAGTTTGGTCAGACTTTTTTAACATAAATACTCAGAAAAATTGAGATTTTGATAAATTAGGCCCTAAATGTTGTCTTGTATAAATGTTACCTTTAGAGAACTGAAGAAAGGAACATTTTTGAAGTACCGCAGTATTTTCCAAAGACAATGCAGCTGGGTGAAGTTTAGCTATTCTTTACTAATGAATGATTATAGAAAAGGGAAACTTGGTACAGTACATGCTTCAGTTACTTTTTTTCATTGTAGTTGGAAAGCCTGTCCCTGTACCTAAAATACAGAAGCCTTCGGAGGAGCAAATACAGAAATACCATGCTTTATATGTCAACTCTCTACTTGAACTCTTCAATATGCACAAGGAACGTTTTGGTCTACAGAAAAGCGACTCTCTGATTCTACTTTAAAATTGCATTTTCCTGGTCAGTTGCTTCAAATTAATTAATATAGTGATAAGTTGAAATTCTTCCTTGGATACTGAACATTTTTCAGTGTGATGTTAGAAGTAATTAAATTACTTAACTGGAAAGTATGCGGTGTTGTGATCCATTTGAATGGTAAATATTTCACCATTTTAACTGTTCTGCGTAAAATAGGGGTTATGCAAAGTCATATTACATTGTGACAGAGCCTGGGACAAAATAGAATTTGCAAAAACCTCTTCATATAGATTGGAAGCACCTGCCTGCTGGTGGTGCAGAAAGTTGTATCTGAACAGTTGAATGGGCCCCAGCTTGGGCAACACAGTTGTAAAATATTAGGGCCTTTATTTTGATCTACTGCCATTTTGCTCTGCTATACCTGCCAGCCCCCACATTTCTTACCTACAATGGCTGCTATCCACGACATTCCCCTTGCCATACCAAATAAGAATTCACTAGATATCCATTAAAAAAAACTAGAAATCTGCTAAATAAATACACCTGAAAAATAAAAACAACTGAAACATAGAATTCAAGATCCTTGCTAAAAAATACTACTTTAATTATATCTCCT
>CM076681.1:31360520-31515520 GCA_038501925.1 Xenopus petersii | reverse complement strand
GTAATGGGTGGTTGGATCACGGGACCGCATCAACGAATAGATGCGGCCGCAATCCAACGGGATTTTTCGTCCCATCTGATCGAGATCTGGCCGACTTTCGATTAGTCTGTCGGCAGCTTTTATCGGCCCGTGTATGGCCACCTTAACAAAATTTTTGTACTTAACGGGAAAAAAAACCCAACAAGACACATTTAACTTTAAAATCGCAAAGTCTTTATTAAGTACGGTAATTACTTATCGATTCTCCTCTTCAGAAACGGTGACAGGGCGGCGTGCGATTTCTCCTCCCTGGCTATCTCCTGTAGAAGGCACAATGGACCGATCGGAGAATCGGTACGTCATTTCTTGATAAAAATCATTTAAAGTTAAATGTGTCTTGGTGGGTTTTTTTTTCCGTTAAGTATAAAAAAAATTTTTGAAAAAAAAATGTTTGTTACTGGTCCTCTAAGTCTAAAGAAAACACAAACCTTTAATACAAAACTGCACCAAGAACAGGATCGAACTGGGCCGGCAGGGCACCGTGGGAAAAAAACAGTGGGGCCTTACCACCCCAGACCTGCTCCCTAAATTCATTTTACTGCTGTGACCTCCCTTTTTCAGGCAGGTCATAGCAAATACAAAGCACGCACATGCGCTCATGCTGCAGGGGTAGGGGGGAACCCAGCAGGGCAGGGATGATCCTGGCCCCTCCGCCGCCTGAGGCAGCAGCCCCACCTCCCCCGGAAATTCGCTCTTAAAGTACCAGGAGCAGCATCTTTGCTGCCCCTGGTACCTAGGGGGGTGCTGCCGCCTGAGGCGATAGCCTCAACTCGCCTCATTGGCGAAGCACCCCTGCAGCAGGGGCCCCGGACCCCCCAGTCTGACCCTGACCAAGAAAAAGGCGTTGAGGTCCCATAAGAAGCCAATGGGAGCTGCGCTGATCCCACTGGACCATTTTTAATCACTTTGGACTTTAAGGGGGTTTGGGATTTTTTTTCCACTAGAAATTGTCCTAAAAACTCAAATTTGTTTTAGATGTTTTCGTATTTTTTAGCTCATTGTTCAGTATTTTTTTGTTTTAACTTTTAATAATCAGATCTTTCCATAACTTTCATGGCATTGTGGTTTTACATAAAGAAGTTGAGTCCTTGTTTTAAAAACCTCTAAAACTCAGCCTTCGATAAATAGTTCTCTGAGAGCCAATACTGGGGCAACGTGTGGGGACAATGCAGTAAAGCATTCCTCACACATAATCATAGTGTTGCCTTTGTGTATAGCATTCCAGTGCAACACGTTGCTAGCAGGACACTTTATGATGGACAGATATCTATGTGCACAATGCTTTCTCACAACAATACGTATTGGAATTCCTTTTTGCAGCCTTGAGTAAAAAGCAACCCAAACAGAGTGCGCCACACACTGAACCCAGCATTTTTTTCTACGTTTCAATCTGCCTGACCTCTAGTAACCCTCTTTCCCGCCCACTGTGACGACCCGGACTGGCCCCTTCAACGCGCCACTTTCCGGCAACCAATCAGCGAAGCTTTCTCATATTTCCTCAATGACACGCGGGGAGAACCCTAAATGCAATAGCGCCTATTGGTTTGAACACACCTCTTTCAAGCCAAGCCGCGATTGGCTGGAGGGGGCGGCGCTGTGCGTGTGCGTGGCAGTGTCACCGGCTGCGATCAGTACCTTGTGCGTGGATCAGCCCCCAGCAACATCAGCGGCCGGGGTTCTCAGCCCTTCTTCCCTATCGCGCTCTCAGCGGTAAGTAGCCTTATTCTGTAGCCTCAGGCACCTTGCGGCTCCTGAACGGTGCGGCTCCTAAGCTTTCGGGAATGCTGGGAGTTGTAGTCCAGCTGTTGTGGGGGAGCGCAGGTTTTAGATGGGTTTCTATGATGAGTAGCGTCTATCCTGCTGCCCTCAAGCTACTATTACACTACATCTCCCAGCATGCACCGACAGGTGTTGCTATTGTAGTTGCACAGCTGCTCCAGGCTGTACATACACATTTCTCCCACCGATTAGCCGCCCATAGGTAATGACAAATGCCCAGTGATTCCATTGCTGTCTGTAACTTGATATTCCAAATTTTAGCTACTGTTATTTCTGCTGCTGTTTAATCTCTGCTCATACTTTAGTGCCTAGTGCTAAGGACTGGGAGCCAAGGTGACCGCACCTGTTTGCACTTAATACACACAATTATCTTATTTATATTGGACAAGCTGTTCTATTCCAAACAAGCTGCACTGATACATTTTCTGTATTCAGTTAGGCCTGCCTCCCCTCTCATGTGATCAGTCTAATTCAAGTTTAGCAACTTGGTCTCATCCAGTATTCAAAATAATCTATCATCTATCTATCTATCTCAAATATCATGCATCTGATTGGTCACATAAATTTTGTATTTATGTGATCCCTCGTTGGGCTCCATATGGATGATTGAGCTTGATATTATTATAGTTTCATGGCCTATTCAGGCTGGTAGAAATGACCAAGTCCATACTTATTTGTTTTGTGTGTGTGTGTGGCCGTCTCCCCTCTCCAACTGATAATGGGCAGGTTAGAAAGCTTCATTGTATCAGAGCCACAGTCAGAGCCACTTGCTTTGGATGGTTCTCCATGACGCACTTAAAAAACTGTCCAATATCTTTCTCAAAGTAATTATATCAATTTAGTGGTTCTACACTAATATTTGGGCCCCAAACTGATTCTGCAACACAGAATTTGGATCCGCTTGAAGAAAAGGTGAGGGAAGGTTTAAATGCAATCATGGGCCGATCCAGGTACTCATGCATACTACAGAGAAACGCTACAATTTGACACCAAAAAACAATATTTTCACTCTATTTTCAGGCACGGACTGGCAATCTGTGGGTTCTGGCAAATGCCAGAGGGGCTGCTGTAAGATGCCATACACTGTCGCTATTTATTGGCCTAGTGGGGGGCTGTTTGAGCCTCTGTGCAGTTGAAATACCAGGGCCTATTTTTTTTTTTTTTTTTGTAACTTATTTTTTCAAGGTTTTACAAACGGTGTTCAGACATCGTTCTACTTGTTATTTACATATCAGTAAAGTATAGCAGAAGTAGCTCCATCTAGAGCTAGGACCTTAATGACCCGCATTCCGTTCTGTCTCAACATTTACCTTTTATGCCTAAACCATATCAAGGTGTGCTGAGAGTGTAATTGGAACATAATCTTAAAGTTAAAAGTTAAAAATTGAGATTTTGGAATCAGGTACATATAGTTTTCAGTGTTACTCAAAATAATTACATTATTATAAATCAGACTAGGAATAGTCTGCGTTAGATTCAGTGGGACAGGGTGGATACCAAACCTCGTAGCTCCCATATAAACCAGGGCCTATTTTAACCTCCAGTCCAGACCTGATTCACATATGCACCTGGCACAAGACTGCAGAGAGGGTCCAGGTAGGGATACATCAAATGCTGGATTTGCTTCAGGATTCGGTTGAATTAAAGCCCTTTTTGGCAGGGTAGGATCCAACTGTATTCAAACCCTTTATGTCATGTATATAAGGAAATGCCCACATTTTCAGGCAAAAATTCAGGAAAAAATTCATGTTGTGTGGATTTGGTCGCATGGATTTGGTCTAGTTGAGCACATAATCCAAATCTTGTAAAATAAAAGGTTGAAATTTGTCAGAATCCTGATCTGAAGCCTGGATTACGTACATCCCTATTCCTTATCCACAGGAATCTCATTAGGGTCACATTTTTATTGTTTGGTTTTATGTTTTTGATGGGCAGGTACTTCTCCTTTGACCAAGTGAGAGGTGGCAAGTTAAAAAAGTGGCCATATCTGAAATATAGTAAATATGAAATAAATGGGAAACACTTGATCAAGTCTTTAGTTCCCCACAGTGTGGCTTATATTGCGTGTGCGTATGTAATTAATGGTGGTTTATTCCATGCAGACAAGCATAAGTACCCAGCTCCTGCCTTTGCCATCAGCTGATATATTTCATGTACAAATATTTTCTTTTGAGCCCTGATTGCATCCCATTGCCTTTGTTGTTCTTCTATGACAAATATCTTTTATTGGATGCATTAATAAACATATGGCTTGTCCGTGTCAGGGACCAATGTTAGGATCAAGTACACTGTACTGGTTTATATGGTGTATTTTGATTATTATAATCTGAGAGACAGCCTTTCCAAAATTAGCAGCTTTATGGATAATGGGTTTCTGGATAACTGATCCCATACCTGTATTACATTATTTGTGGTCTTCAGACATTTTTGTTGTACAGTTGAGCCATCTACATCATATACTACATTCTTGAAGTGGCAGTAATCTGATTTCTTTTTTTTTTTTTTTTGGTAGATTTTTCAAAATCAGTTCATTACCCTACACTAGGACTTGCCTGATACACCGAACTTAGCTTTCAGGAGTGAGAGCTGCAAATTGCTGCTCCCAGAGGTGTTTCAGTATCTGGCTCAGTGAGTTGCCTTCCCTTCTGAATGACCGAGTACATATTTTTCCATTGTAACATTTACAGCAACACTCAGCAGTGTCTCATGTGCCATTTTTACCAGGAGCTAAAATAGATCTGATTGTACTGTGCAGGTTAGGAGTGAATATTTTATATAATTGCAGGGTTATGGTTTTACCCTAGAACATTATTGGACAGGGACCATTGTTTTGCTTGGAGCAGTGAGTTGTGGGAGCTCAACCTGACTCCTGGTTTGGGCTGAATTTTAGAAAATAGCAAATATTGCCCAATCCAACCTACCATTGATTTGAATAGGAAATACCTTGATACACCCATTCAAGTCAATTTGAAAGAACAGGCCAGGCCGTGTCCAACTAAAACGTTCCTTGTGTTCCATCGGCTTAAAGGGGTTGTTCACCTTTAAACTAACTTAGTATGATGTAGAGAGTGATATTTAGCTTTTTTTTTATTCAGCAGCTCTCCAGTTTGCAGTTTCTGCAGGTGGCAACCCTAAGGTGAGTCTATACACCTTTATTAAAGTGAAATGTTCTGCTGCAATAGACGATAGTAATTGGTGTTAGAATGATGTTGACAGTGATATTTTTGAGACAGTTTGCAGTTCAGCAGTTAATTCCGTTTAGAATTTCAGCAGCTATCTGGTTTCTAGTGTTCCAATCACCTTAGCAACCAAGTTGAATACATGTAGGCATGCTTTTCAGGTCCATTTGAAGTGAATGAATGGCGTTGATGCGTGGGGGGTGGATTTCCCCATTTTTTTTAAATATGCAAAACACCTCATTCATTTATTGATTGTGTATTATTATAGGAAGCTGAAGCTGTCCGTTTAAGCCCTCGGAAGGGACTATCTCCTCCTATAGTTTCACACCCATCCTTTCACAAGATCCTGTGTGACCGAATATAAAAAAGCCGATTCCTCCCAAGTCTCCTTTACATGAATTTTTAGTATGTTATATAATGGCCAATTCTAAGCAACTTTTCAGTTAGTTTTCATTATTTATTTTTTTATATTTTTTTTCAATTATTTGACTTTTTCTGCTGACTCTTCCCAGCTTTAAAATGGGGGTCACTGACCACAGCTAAAAAAAATGCTTTGTAAGCCTACACATTTATTGTTATTGCTACTTTGTATTACTTATGTTTCTATCCATGCCCTCTCCAGTCTTTTATTCAAATCAATGCATGGTTGCTAGGGTAATTTGGACCCTAGCAATCAGATTGCTGAAATTGCAAACGGCAGTACTGTGGAATATAAAGCTAAATCATTCGAAAACAACAAATGATAAAAAATGAAAACCAATTGCAAATTGTCTCAGAATATCAATCTCTATATCATACTAAAAGTTATTTTAAAGGTGAACAACCAAAGGTTCCTGTTCTAAAGCAGCCCAGAAACTCCATCCCAGCCTTGTTTAATTTTGCATTCAGCAGCTTGAAATAATTGGCCAGGCTTTTATTCTGACCATGTGTCGGCCTTTCGTAAGGATTTTGGAAAGTGTGCTTTGTCTGAGACAGTGCTCCTTTGTTGTCCTTGTCAGCGTGGTGCATTTGTCTGTGGGAATACGAAGCTGACCAATTGCATGAGCATGTGCCGGCCTTTGATCTGCAGTGCAAGCCATTGGCACAATGAATGGGAGTAACCCCGGCAGTTGGCTTTTTATTTTATTAATGCTGCTATTTGTTGTTGTACCGTATTTGGATTAAATAACAAAACAGTTTAGAATGCAACAGTGTAGCTGTGTTACACTAACAACCTTTTAGTATAATGGAGCAATCATAATGTAAGCGTAGGGAGACAAAAATTTGCCATAAACTAATATATAATCAAGAAAATTGCCAGTAAACGTCACAAAGAAATTACTTCACATTGACCGTTAAATAGGAATAATCAGTTGACCAATCACTTGCCTGTGTTGCTCTACAATGATTATACAGCTTTAAGGTGCCATCTGTCCCAATTGTGAGCCTGCTTGTACACTGAAAGTAGCTTAAGGCTAAATATAGTGGCATCTATTGTTAGCTTCTCATTACTTGTACATTTACACACTTATTATTTACCTGGCTGACTGGTAAGAAAAGTCTCCTCTTTCTCTAACCCAAATAAGAGGGAAGGTGGCATCATACAACAATACATTGTGCTAGTTGTGTCTTAAAGGGCATTAGTCCTATATGGAAAGGTATTAAATGTATTTTTGGTGCAGTCAGGTGTTTTAGGTTTCATGTGGCTGACATCTTTTCAGTAGACTTACAAGCGGCAGATATTTTTAAATGGGTGCAGTCATCAAAACAAATGGTCTTCTGATTCAAAGCAATGATCTATTCTATAGTGTATATTGAGAGCATGGATCCACACACTGGTTTTTATAGTTGTGATCATGTATGTGCATGGATATCATTGGGAATTCCAGTTACACTTCATCCTTGATAATGGCCCCAACGAGGGCCAAAACATTGGGTACACGTGTGATGCTTTAATAAAATTGTTTTGAATTTAAAAAAATCTCTGGAGTGATATCTATCTCTCTCTCTATCTCTCGGTTTGACTAACTAAACAATTAAATTAAAAAAGATAAGGAAGTTAAGTGGAGGAAAACTAAACAGGTGCTTTGTACTTCTAAGGGCTAGTCCACACGGGGAGATAGCCACGCGTTTGCGGTCGCGGCGACAAAGCGCCGCGACAGTCACCGCGACCGGCGCAGGCGACAGTTTTGTATGGGCGCCTATGTAAAAACGCCTGTGCTAACCACACCAGGCGATTTGCTTTTCAACAGTCGCCTGAAAAAGCCTGGCGAGGCATTTTCAGGCGACTGTTGAAAAGCGCATCGCCTCGTGTGGTTAGCACAGGCGTTTTTACATAGGCGCCCATACAAAACTGTCGCCTGCGCCAGTCGCGGCGACTGTCGCGGCGCTTTGTCGCCGCGACCGCAAACGCGTGGCTATCTCCCCGTGTGGAATAGCCCTAAATCATGGATTATAAATATAACAGAAACGGCTTGTATAAAACATTTAAAAGGGAAATTTAAAAGGATACTGTTATAATTATCCCTTTTTATTATAATTCCACATATTTCTAATAATTGAAACTGCTGCTTAGTTGTGTGACTGTGCCTAGCAGCAGGTTCATACAAATCTGTATTTAGTAGCTCTTCAATAACTGTGGGTTCATTCATTGATGTCTGTCAGTTCACCATACACTTGCTCTCATAGACCTGCACATTATTTACATGGTGTTGGTGGAAGGTTAAATATGCAGGCAATTGAGGAAATAACATTGTACCTGTGGCAGGTATTAAACCCATTGTGTAGCAGCAGCAGCAGTAGTAGTAGCAGTAGTAGCATCTCAACCTGTTCACTAAAAAAGAGGATCAGGAAAAATTGTCTTGTGATCTCATAATATACATGGTGTAGGTGTATTTGGTGGAGGGTTATAGATACAGGGATTTGGGGAAACACTGTACCTGTGGCAGGTACTATACCCATTGTGTAGCAGTAATAGCTGCAGTTCAGCAGTAGCAACAACTGTAGCAGCAGCTAGCAGTAGTAGTGGCGCAACCAGTTCACTAAAAAAGAGGATCAGGAAAAAAATTCTTGTGATATTTTTCCCATTCTGACTTATGATATCCATGTGATTATTACACTGCTATGCATCACAGTCAGGGCAGATAAGATGGGAAGCGCACTGTACAAATATAATTGTGTTCCTGATACCATTGTTTAGTGGGAAACCGATACTGATTTGCTCAGCCAGGGTAAATGAGGTGTCAGCAGGCCACATGAAAAATGAGCATTGTCATCAAAAATAGTGTGTTTATAATGTTGGTAAAAAAACAACAGAGTTGTTATAGTTTATCTTTCCCTCGCAATACACAGTTGTGCCATACTTTGTGGCATAGCCTATGGATTAGTGTTGTTGGAGACTGAAAGCTGTATTACACTTGGGTTCTTGCTGTGACTTTGCAGTGACTTTGTGTATTCATCAGCACTATTCAGCTCTAGGACTTGGTACTTTTTGTGCTGCCCTTCTCATTTCATTGTTGCCAACATGGTGAGTGCTTCTTAAGGGGTTGCTTTACATTATTGATTATTCTAAAGGCTTTAAAGCTTCTTTTTCTGCAGAGTGTTTAAATTTAATCTACCTACATCTGGCTTTGTCCCAAGGGGCACCTCAGTTTCACTCTAGAATTCTATACACAGTGGCCGGATGCATTGTCATATTTATTAAAGGGGAACTGCTGTAGCTGTTACTATCTACCAAACCTGATCTGTTACTTTTTCTCCATAGTTCTTGAGCTACTTAGGTTATGTAATAAAATGCACTAAGTTTGCCCAGGTGCAATAACCTATAGCTACCAATCAGGAGGTAGAATTTACTGGTCACCTGTTTAAAAGCAAACATCTTATTGGTTGCTATGGGTTATTGCTACTGGACAAACAGTGCCTTTTATTACATATGGGGCTAATGTTTTATTGGGTTTCCCCTTCCCCATTTTTCCTCTTCATCTTACATGTAAAGTAGATTGGCTCTCCTGTTGAGTGTCCGGGAAACTACAGCTGACCCGTGCTTCCTCAGTCGGTACAATAAACTGCTGTCATTCTTAGACTCTCAGCATGTTTACAGCAAACTGGGGAAACTGTCAGGTTTTAAAGAAGCTTGCTCATATAATGATCACATCAAGACGCACCAAAGGCACCGCTCCAAACTCTTATTGTTATCCGGGTGCTCAGTCCACGGCGTCCCTACTGCCTTTACGTTTCAGAAATCAAAGAGAAGGACGGGACTCCGGTAAAAAAGGCAGGTTTATTGCAGTGTCCTACAGATATCCATTGCCTTATGCGTTTCTGGAGTCAATCCCTTAATCATAGGCGTGAAATGCGTAAGGCAATGGATATCTATAGGACACTGCAATAAACATAAGAGTGCTGTCCTTTTCTTCTTCACAGGCATGTAAATCATGGACCTTGCAGTCACTCATACAGAGTTCTATGGATATTCAAAAGGATAAAGCACATTTTCTCTCAAATTTTTTTACCTAGGTTGAACCCCCTTCCACACTGCTTTGGGTTCCATTTAGGGGTGCATCCCTATATTTTGGGGATCTCCTACATACTTAATCCGCATCAGATATAGGGGTTACCACATGTGACCATCTGCTAAAATGTAACTCCCAGCAAAATGTAAAGGTACTCAAAGGTTTCATACCATGCAGGAAAAAAAACCCCCAGGGATTTCAAAATCAGAACATTTCATGAAGGGAAATGGATTTCTTGGTATCTCTGTTTGGAATGGGCCCTGAGGATATTCACATTGATGAGCAGATCAGTTGTGGCCACACTGTGTTTCTGTACAGGCTGTAATAAAACCTTACTCTTTCCTTCAGCCTAATCAGATTGCAGCTTCCCGGCTCAGTGATTAAGATTTTATGATGTCTTGTTTATTTAATTTCACTGTCAGAGCTTTATCCAGTACAAACACTTTGCTTGATGCTGTCTTTTCCTTTTCCCTATGGTTGAACAGCAGCCTGAGGTTCCCATTTTGCCATACTTTGAGTGCGAGGTAGGGCCGTGCCTGGGCCCCGCTGGCATTTACAAAGGACCTTCTATGCTGGTCACCGTGAAAGGCCCAAAGTTTTTAGTTGCATAGGGTCCCAAGGTTTCAAACGGGTGCTCTGACCCAAATTACACTTTTTAAAGGTCTGCAGAAAAGTAATATTGCTGAGGCACATGGTTCTGTTCAGTAATTTCTTGTGCGTCCACAACTGCACGCGTGTAATGGTAGCTGCTTTGCATGAGAAAATATGCAGTTTCAAAACATTTACCCTAATGCATTCCACGTGGCAGGCTGATTGGGCGTTCACGGATGACGCCTGGGCATGGTATTATTAGGCAGGTGATGGAAAGCTTATTAATGCATGCTGATACACATTACATTGGTCATTATGCATTTTCCCTGATGAAAAACACCTGTCATGCCATAGAATAGAATTTCCGTGTAGTTTTTTTTAGCTTGGGTTGGTCTCAAGTCATATAATTCTGTTACGATTTTCTCATAGGGCCAAGTGTAGATTTTTCTATCATTGTCCTATAACAACAAGACAGCATTTTTATATTCAGTTTTTGTGCTCCTGGCTCCCTCCCTACTACCTTGCACATGACACTCACATGTATGACCTGTAGAACCAGAAAAGGTGCCCATCCTGGCCCCTTGTTACCTCCCCCTTGTCAGGCCTGAGGGTAAATGTTGAAGGCATGTGCCCAGTTTCAGCAGACACATTTGTCTGATCTGTGTAGCTGAACAAGTTGCCTCTAGTCTGCACTCCTGCTCTGCCCATTTTTTGTGTGTAGTGCTTAGAGAAGTGATGATACGCTGGGTGTGTAGCCCTTGGGCCTGTTTGGGAGTATATTCCTAGTAAAACCAGTGCTCAACTTGGCCTCGTGGGATATCTTTGTCTTCCTGAAAAAAGCAAAACTGATTCTTCAGACTTGACTTGAATCTATTTCTCTAACTAGCGTACTCTAAATGTTTATTTCCTATGTATTTCATCTGTTACTGTATTTCTTTACTGCCGATACCCTGCACGCCTCCCTCCCACTACCATATGGTGGTTTAACTTCTTTGTTTCTGGGTTTAGATACAGTACGCAACAGCAGGTCTGCAGTTCTGGGCAATCAATGAATAATGAGATGTAAATGAGATATCTCTTGCATTCAGTCAATGGAGTTCTCAGATGTATTTTACATATATATCTAATATACAGGTATGGGAATTATGCTTGGGACCTGGGGAACCACATTAAATATAGAGCACCATTTAAAGGGAACTAAAGTCTAAAATAGAATAATGCTAGAAATGCTGTAATTTGTATAATAAACATAAACATGAACTTACTGCACCCGAAGCGTAATGAAACAAATGATTTATGTTTTCAAAGTTGGCTGCAGGGGGTCACCGTCTTGTAACCTTGTTAAACATCATTGCAAGACCAAGACTATGTACATGCTCGGTGTGGTCTGTGCTTCAGTTGGGAGGTTAAGCTTAGGGATCATCATAACTTATCAAAACGGCACAAGTCAAATAATATCTGCCATAGAAACTGATACAGCAAGACCGATTAATAATCAGAATATACAGACTGCACTGGGTCTGCGGATACAAATCTCTACACAGTCAGTGGCTGCACGGCAGGGAAACAAACAAAGCTGTACGAGGTCAGGGAAGTAAGGTGGGGGGGGCTCCCCCTGCCTTTGAAAGTATGATTGTTTCCCTGCAGAGCAGTTAGGGACCGTCTGCAGTTTCCTATCTGCAGCTGTCAAAGCAAGTAAAACAAAGGGGGAATTTCACTGCATACAGTCAGGTTTATTGTAAAAGACATCTTTTAACTTGGTACTTTTTGTGCTGCCCTTCTCATTTCATTGAGAGAGATTTCTTTTTCATTAACGTAAAAATGGGATTTTATTTTTTTGCCTTTACATCCCCTTTAATGTTGCTGGGAAAAAAACAGTAGAATGATCCACACAGCACTTTTAGCAGAAGTACATTGTTCAGTCTTATAATTACGGAGCAAAATCAGATCCATTAAAAAAGTATTTGTATTTTAAGACTCTGGGGAATGATATCGCTGTGTTTTGGAGCTCTCTGTATTTTGGATCCCATACCTGTACACAACTTGCAATTACACAGGCAAAATCATCTGAGCATATGAGATTAATTGCTACTCTCTATTAGTAACATGTAATTAGTGTATTTCCGCTGGTATAAACCCCAGCGCACAAACCATAAATTCAACTAATCTAATATACGAGTAAGTGCTTTATCAGTGTAGTGAAAATTAAGCATCCACAGAAGATATAGAGCCGTAAACCATTTTTAGTTGAAATGGAATTTAATGCTGTTCTAGTGCATGAAGGGGCCAGAGTGATCTCATTTACCGCTGCCTTAGTGCTTTCTGTTTTCAATCTGTTCTTTATAAGAAGGGCTTGGGGCAAGTTAGACTTTATTTTAAATGATTAGCCCTGTTCTGCTGTTATATTGCTTTGTTTTGTTGCTTTTCAGAAGTTTAAAAAAATAATAATAATCCCTTAATGGCTGTGAGGCAGTGCTAATGCTGATGGTTTAGACTCTTTCTGTACAATGCTAATTTTCAGTTATTTTGTCTGCAACAGACCAGTGACATTCTGATTTTTATTGATGATAAAATGTATCCAAAATGGCAGCCCACTTGTTAGCCTGTCTCCCTCTATTGCACTGGCATAGAATTACTCTCCAACATATATTTTATTTGTAAAAGGGCTCTTTAGTTTGTGTGCTACATACCTGCATGATGTATTTTATGCAATTTTTGTTTTTTAGCACAACTCAACTGTTTCTTTTAGGGATGCACCGAATCCAGGATTCGGTTCGGGATTTGCATGTGCAAATTAGGGGCGCGAGGGAGCTTATGTGAGTTTTTGTCAGAAAACAAGGAAGTAAAATGTTTTCCCTTCCCACCCCTAATTTGCATATGCAAATTAGGGTTTGGTTCGTATTCGTCCGAATCTTTCACAAAGGATTCGGGGGTTCGGCCGAATCCAAAATAGAGGATTCGGTGCATCCCTAGTTTCTTTACACCTGGGATACCCTCCATGTTGTTGTCACTGAGGCATAATGTATAGGGTAACTAGAAACTGGGTGTGTGGTTTTGTTTCTCAGACATGCTATTATTTTGTTTGTGTGCACCCTAGGGTGCCTTTGTGGTCTCACCAGCATGTTACAATGTATATCCCTGGGTTCTACTGATTGAGTATGTGAGGCCTTTTTAGGCCTTACTGGTGGTAGAACATGTACCATTTATTAATTGCTTGTACACTTTCATTTTAGACATTAAGGGGGTTATTTATTAAAGTCTGAATCAAAAAAAAAACTCGAAAAATTTTAGTTTTTGAATTATAAAATCCAACTTTTTAGTGAGGAAAAAAAAAACACACATTTTTCGAGATTTATTATATCACGAGGATGGAAAAAGTCAGAATGTGAAAATACTCCCATCTCAGACCTGCCGAGGTTGTATATAAGTCAAGTTTCTGTGGTCTGAACTGGAATTTGCCCCAAAATCCCACTATTTCATGCTTCTCGGGCAAAAATCCGAAAAATTCAGACTTCGGGAAAAGCCTGAAAAAAACGAGCGATTCAGGGAAAAAAATCCCCAAAAAAATCATATGATTCGGATTTCGATTTTGAGTTTTACCCGATTAGAAATTATTTTGCTTTTTTATTAATAAATAAAGTCGTTTGTGGATTCTTGTTTGGTCAGACTTTATTTTAAATACTCCGAAAAATTCGGATTATTGATAAATAAGGCCCCAATAGTTGTGCTGAGTCGCAACTATGCATTTCGTACTGGTGATAGTAGCAAATTCCTTTGCAGCCTTAGCCCTATTCTGGGGCAGTAGAAGTTGAGTTAATCCCATAAAGCCAGGGAATACTCTCTGTGCCTGTAAGTGTTTTTTTTTCTCTAAAAATAAGAGTAAATATTTATACAGAGACAAGTGGCCGGAAAATGACAAAGCGGCTCCCTTACAGTATGTGCTGCATGGCGCAGCGACTCTAATTGCCCTTTTCATGGTCTGTGGCAATTTTCCTATAAACTACAGTAAAAGAGCACAGAAGGATGTGAGAGAGTTCGCTTTAGGTTATGGCTTTCCATTTTAGCATGTCCATCCATATGTACTCAACCAACTCTCCCAGGCAGGGGACAGCAGCAGACACTGTGTGGCTCTGGCACAAATAGCCCATTCAGACTATTCATCCTGTTGTGTGGCTCCTTCTGTCCAACACAATTAATAATAGCAGCATTGTTTCTGAATGTTCTCTAAATACATGCAATGTACCGGTATACTAGCATGACTGTGAGGCCACGTGATTCTTGGTTGGTGAGTGTGGCACAGGCTGCCACGTATCCTCTCTGCAGTTGCCCTGGAACTCAAATTCACATTGAGAAAGTTTTAGTACTGACGATTGTGACTCTTCATCTTCACTCCATCACCCACAGCCCGAGGCTTACAACTCACACAATCCCCTAGCAGATGTCTGTCACAGCATGCTCACAATAAAGCAGTGACTTAATTAGCATTATGAATGACTTGGATCACATTTTAACGGCAGATAAACAATGGTAAGACTGCATTAGCCCCTACACACTGGTGGGTGTCTGTGCGGTTGTTTCATCCAGGTTTCGCCTGTGGGCAGGACCGCCATCAGCAATCGCAGGGCCCCATACAACAATTTCCTGGGCCCTCCCCACCCCACAGGTCCGCCCCCCACCACACAGTAAAAAAAAACAAAAATATTGGTGGCTAGGGTTCCCACATGTTAATAAAAAATAAAGATATTGGTGGTCAGGGCCCCCCATAAAAAAACATTTGTGGCCAGGGCCCTCCATTATAAAATATTGGTGGCTAGGACCCCACATGAGAAAAAAAATTGGTGGCCAGGCCCCCCCCCCCCACATTATAAGAAAATTGGTGGCCAGGGCCCCTTAAACATCCGTGCCTTCCCGAAGTCAGCAGCTCTCAGAAAGATGGGGGCCCGGCTAATCAAGTAAGTGTGGCGTGGCCGGGCCCCCCATACCCTCGGGGCCCCCTACAACTCTCCCCCCTGTCCCCCACCTGATGGTGGCCCTGCCTGCGGGTTTCTACACACAGAAGCACAGTTAAACCCCCCTGAACATAGAATAATAATAATACTTTAATAAAAGCAGATGATCAAATACGTTGTCTTTATCTGTGTACAAAGCTATAGGGGAACCTGGAGCATTGCTGGTGGAACAGCATACATAGGTACAGTGCTACTACGTAATCACAGATTGACTATTACTCATTATACTGGATATGAAAAATAGTAAAAAAAATAGATCATCCAACTAGGGATGCCACATTTTTCCGGAAAAGAATATCACCCATGCTATTATCTTTGTTCCCTGTTACTGGTAATAACTTTGGCATTCATTTTAATGTTAACTAAAAACTGTGGTACAGTGTAAGCCAGTAGCAAAAATAACAAGTTAAAAAACAAATGAATACAAAATGTTTTGTAGAAGTGATACCTATATTGGCTAACCACAAATACATTACAAGCTTTCAGAGCACCAAGGCCACTTCGTCTGGCCCCTTTTGCCTGATGAACAGTCCTTGGTGCTCCGAAAGCTTCTAATGTATTTCTATTGTTCGCCAATATAGGTATCACTTCTACAATACTTTTTGTATTTGTTTGTTTTTTTATGTGTTTTAACAACTAAAACTGATTGTTGCAAATCCCCCTGGATCAGGCTTAGAGTAATTTCACAGGGTTTTTGGTTTTCTGGCTTATGTGGTTTTTAGTAGCTTTCAGCTATTGGGCGAAAGCTCTAGTACAGGTATGGGATTATTCGGAAATCCATTATCCAGAAAGCTACAAATTACAGAAAGGCTGTCTCCCATAATTAAATAATCCAGATTTTTAAATATTTCCTTGTACTTGATCCAAACTATGATGTGATGTAATTAATCCTCATTGGAAGCAAAACCAGCCTATTAGGTTTATTTAATGTTTACATGATTTTCTAGCAGACTTGATGTATGAAGATCCAAATTATGGAAAGATCCATTATCCCGAAAACCCCAGGTCCCAAGCATTCTGGATAGCAGGTCCCATACCTGTACAAGCTTTTGTCAGCTTTGGCTCCAGGTGACAATATAAGGAGCATTCAGACACCTGTCTACCTACCTACCCATAATGCACTACTTTCTGCGTGGTTATATTACAAAAAGAGGCGGCATTTACTTCTCCAGTATACCTTCCAGCCTACAACTTTAAACTGCCTATGCATTTAAAAAAATAAATAAAAAGAGCTGTGCATTCTTATTTATAGTGCAAGAACAATGCAGCACTCCAATGAGAGAATGCAGCTATTTAAGCATACCACGCATAGGTCCTTTATTAAAGGTAAACCCAAAGTAACGGTTTGATGTTATGTAGCAGGTGTTGCTTGGAGTTGTAGTGTACTATTTCGATTTCATTCCTGAGACGGAGGAAGTACAATTGGGCTATAAGGGAGTTGTTCCAAAGCTATAGCTGCCTGATTCTTGTATTAATGGAATTGCTGTCACTTAGGCACACTCAGTACTTCTGCTGATGTGTATTGTATAATACTGGAATTTCTTGAGCGTGCACTAGAGGAAGTGTAATAATCTGAATTCACATGATCCCTAAGGGCTGGCCCAACCCCCCTGTTTGTCTCCTGTTGAATCATGCCATTGTGTCCTTGTTCTTTTTATTTTTGATTATTAATAGATGAATATATCAATATTTTCCTATTGCTTTTTTTCCTTCAGTTTCTTTGCTGCTTTAACTAACCAAGCGTGTAGTTCTAGCCTTACCTGTAGCATTCAGGCTTGTTGACTATATAGTATTATACCATACAGCACACAACTTCTTAGGTTGTATGGAGGAGAGTATGGAGAAGAGCAGTTCTTGTGAACAATATTGTTACTTGGGTAGTGCTGAAATGTGGGTTTCCTTCGTCACCATGTAGAAGTTAGTAGCAATGACCTTAGGAGGTGCAGGTGAATTTTTTGCCTTTCTTTCCACCAAAGATTTTAGAAAGAATTTGCAATGAGGTGCTGCAAAGCTCTGTAATTTGGGACTATTCCACTGAGCCATAGGTAACAGCTGTGGGTCACTGCCTGCTCAGGATGTATACAATATCCGTACAATGGGAGAACTGATTCTAGAACATATATGGATCCTTGCCTCACATAGATTTCATTGTCATTCTTATTGGAGGCAAAGTCTTATTTAGAACCAATAAAGACTAGTGATTATTGTAGGGTGTTACTGTCCACTGGATTGGTAAAAGGATGGGGCAGACACGGTGCAGTGTGATTAAAGGAAAAATAAAACAATTGAGTAATAGGAGTAGGATTGTGTTATTAGCATTTATTAGCAAAAAAATGTTTCAAATATATATAGTCAAATACAAGAGTCCTCTGCACTCAACCCATTATCAATATATTTAAGACAGCGACATTTTGTGCATACTGCTACTGAAAAATGCCTTACCCTTTAAACAAAACAGGGATTGTTTGTCCATATATTGCAATATATTTAAGCTGGCCAACTACGTCAAAGTCATCCCATGTCGTATTTTGTGGTCACACCCTCATTGCACCCCCGCCTAATGGTTTTAAAAAATAGTGGTGAGCACAACTTTCCCTTGTTTGTTATGTTTCAAATATAGTTAGCCAAAAATGTAATGTATAAAGGCTGGAGTGTCTGGATGTGTAACATAATAGCCAGAACACTACTTCCTGCTTTGCAGCTCTCTTGGTTTCCACTGATCATACCAATCGAGGATTCAAACGATTTTCGGACCGTGTGTGCAGAGTCCCGACATTTTTCATCCCATGGAGATCGGTCATTTGGTCAATTGGGACAGGTTAAAAGATTTCTGTCAGCTGCCGATAATATCTCTACATGTATTGCCGATTGGACGATTTTCTGTGGGAGACTGTCACTAGCTTTTGTCGGACATAACTTTCGTAGGATTGCTGTCAGGGGCAGGTCGGGAGATGGGGAAAATCTGATCGTTCGAGGATTCGAATGATCGGATCTTTGCATCTATGGCCAGCTTTACTTAGAGTTAGAGAGCTGCAAAGCAGGAAGTAGTGTTCTGGCTATTATGTTAGACATCCAGTCACACCAGCCTTTATACATTAAGTTTTTGCCTAACTAACTATATTAGAATTTTAGAATATTTATTTTGCACAGCCTATCTATTTACACCGTTTTTATTTTCACACTGAACTGTTCCTTTAAAGATCTATTGAGTCAACACAGCTTGACAATGCTATAGCTTTTACTTCTGGGGTTCTACAGTGGCAGCAGTACATGTTGCAAAAGGTTTACAAGTGTGTGTAGTGACTCTAGGTAATGAGATGATTCATGGGGAATTTTATTGTTATAATGTAAGTGAAAACACCCACAGAGTTTCCTTTTATTTTCTTACTGTGAATGTTTACTTTGCATTTGTTCCCTATTTATGACCTTTCTGTGTTTTTATGCTTCACTTGTTGTGTTTGCTTAGTTTATTCATGGATCTGTTTTCCATAAGGAACAGTATATTCCCATCTCACCTCAGACTTGCTGCTCTTATAGAGATGTCCCCTAGCGATGCATATAATAAGAGTAATAAAAGCCCAGTTGTGTAGTTGATATCCAGCATATAGTAGTACAAAATTCTATGTATATATTCGTGTGGTGCTCAATCTGGAAACCTTGCTGCAAACCTTGGTTCCAATCATCCATGGAATGTAGAAAATTAGATGGCACACACTCTGGCAATCGTGCTAAATATTTGCAATTTCTGGAGATCTCCACACAAAGTTTTGGAGGTACAACCCAGTGCCGGGCCTACTCGGCCGGGCGCCCTAGCCAACCCGGCCAACTACTTCGCGCTCGCGCAGGAAAAGCGAGTGCGAACGCGTTAACTACGTAGAAGTGCGGCTACAGATTATGAACATATCGGTCCGAGCTGGGGGAAGGCGTCAGAAGAGGTACGTGCATGGCGCCCCTGTGCCTTTGCAACCTAGACAAGTGCCTCTTCTGCCTACCCCTAGTTCCAGCCCTGGTACAACCTCCTTTCTCAAATGCTCTGAGCTGAGAGCACTTGAGAAAGTAGGTTGTACCTGTTGTGTGGAGATCTCCATGAATTGCAAATATTTAGCACGATTGCAAAGTGTGTGCCATCTAATTTTCTACATTCCACAGTTGTGTAGTTGCGCTGATCCATTTTTCTCTTATACCTTTTTTCTTCTTTTCTGCAGGATTTTGCCCATCGCCTCATCATCTTCTGGCATCTCGCTGTCTTTCTCAGTCAAAATGCACATAAAGGAAGATATGAATCCAGTTCTTCTCTACCTTCTCCATTTTCTGATGTGGCTTTATGGCGTTGTTACATTTGTGCCATGGTTCCTGCTGTCGGGCGCACGAGACAGGCAGGTCCGAGCCAGTCGTTTAAAGGCAAAACCTATTGGAGACAAGCCACAGAGTCCGTACCGATCAGTGGACAGCTTCAATAGCCTCGCCTCTTCCCTATACAAAGGCTGTGACACCCTGGATAAGGTCTTCAAACATGGCACTGAACTATTCAAACACAGCGACTGCTTGGGTACCCGAGAGGTACTGAGTGAAGAAGATGAGGTCCAGCCTAATGGCAAAGTTTTCAAAAAGGTAAAAAGCCCACTTAAGCCAGCCAGGGGTCCAAGTATCCTCCTGCAATATATAAAACTGTGGTACTTTGTTAGCCAGTATCAAAAATAACAAATAAAAAAACGAACCAATACAAAAATATTATAGAAGTGATACCTATTTTGGCTAACAATATAAATACATTGCAATCGTTTAGAGCACTAAGCTGGAAAGGCACAGCATATGTACTGTTAGAACAACGTAGAGTAGGATGGAGCACACAGTAGGCAGACTCTGCTGCAATAAATTTATAGGGTCACAACATGTTTCGGATCAGGTAGTAAAAAGTTATGAACTGGTACTTATTCCTCCGTAAATTCGTTTAAGTATCGCCGCACCTTGCTTCCATCCAAAGCCAGTAATAGTGGTTCAAAAGTAATAGGTGTCGATACAAAACAGCGCAGAAGTTCTGCTGCAAAGGTGCCTTTATTAACACGACATGTTTCGAGCAACAAGGCTCTTTATCAAGTGTTACACTTGATAAAGAGCCTTGTTGCTCGAAACATGTCATGTTTCGGATCAGTATGGATCCTTTTTCACTTGAGTCTGCCTACTGTGTGCTCCATCCTACTCTACGTTGTTCAATTTTATGCGGGTCTGCTGGTGTGGCCTGATTGGAAAGAGAGCACTATACACAGGTGGAAAGCGTTGGACTAAACCTTTGCATTAGCCATATGTACTGTTAGATCATTGAAAGGTATTTTTCGGCATAATAAGCACAGACAGCATATGTAGCACGAATGCAGAGCCAGAAGGCCAACTCTGTTGTATGTTTTCCTGTAGAGGGCAGTATTGCCATTCTCTTCAGCGTGTGACTTAAAACTCTTGGAGTATAGTTATAATTTTGCGTGGAACGCAAATCATTATGTACAGTAATTAACTCTTAGTCTCACCTGGTATTCGACTTGCTTGGTTGAATAAGAACTCTTCATTTGCCAATTACAGCAAGGTATGCTTTATGCTGGGCACATGTACAGTCTACCCCATTTCTTCTTCTGTTATATGGACACTCCTGCTATTTACTGAACGTTTGATTTTGGCACACTGCAGTCTGAATAGGGCCGATGTTATCAGCATTAGGATCAAATTATTTTGTTCTTCGGCACACCACTTACTTTTACAGCGTGCATCCAATCTCTGGCCACTTCCAAGCCAAATTAATCAACTTCATAGGAAGAGTAAATCAAGCACACCATTATTTTCGGCTCTTTGCCTTCAAAACATTTATTGCAGCAGAAAAGCGGCACAAGCTTTCGGGGACAACCCCTTCCTCAGGTGCATAACAGATTTAGTGAATCCAATGTATTATATACCCTTCACATTGTGTTTTGGCAACATGCCTCTTTTTATAGTGTGATTTATTGATCATTATTGGTTCAACAAGTCAGAGACTGACACTGGAATTCTGGCAGTTGTAGTTGAGAGACATCTGGCGGCAGAGGATCATTGTGTGTAGCTGTTATCATGCAGTTTTGGCTTTCTGCAAAGAGAACATTGACAGCCGTTGACAGTCTTTGTGGATTACCAAAGGGACCGCTGAAATGACAAAGGCACAAAAGGTTCTTCCTTTGGGAGAGTGTCGTGGTCTGCACATTTATATTTTGCAGGAGCTGTGTGTGAATGGCCAGTATGTTCTCTGTGCTAAAATAGTTCTGTCTCTGGAGTGTAATGTACATACACTTTCCTTTTCCGTCTCTCTGAAGCTGCTAGTACATGAAATTAATGGGCAGTAAAAAAGGGAATTTCATTTGGTTAATGTGATGTGCTTGCCAATTATTCATATCCCTGTGTTAGGTGTGCTTTAAATCCACAACTCCAGCACAGCTATGCTAACATAATCTTTTAGCCTGTCACATGACCTTATTTGTTCTTACCCCTCCCAGTGTCTCTCCACCCCATTACTGCACAAAGCGGAAAGCTTTTTTTAAAGGAACAATAAGACCAAACATTAAAAGCATTTTAAAGTAATGAAAATATAATTTACTTTTGTGCTGCATCGGTAAAACTGGTGTATTTGCTTCAGAAACCCTACAATAGTTTATATAAACAAGCTGCTATGTAGCCATGGGGGCAGTCATTCAAAGATGAAAAGGCACAAGCTACACAGCAGATAACACATAAGCTGTGTAGCATACAATGGGATTCTTTAGTACTTATCGATTATCTAGTATGTATCCTGTGCTTAAATGGCTGTCCCCATAGCTACACAGCAGATTGTTTATATAAACTATAGAAGTGTTTCTGAAGCAAACACAACCATTTTCCCAGTACAGGGCAGTAGAACATTATATTGTCATTCCATTAAAACTACTGCTACTGATTCTACTTTTTCCCTCCACCAACCAGGTGATCTTGGGAAAGTACAACTGGATGTCCTACGAGGAGACCTACTTGTTTGCTTCACAGTTTGGAAGTGGTCTTGCCGCACTGGGTCAGAAACCCAAGTCCAACATTGCCATATTCTGCGAGACTCGAGCGGAGTGGATCATATCGGCTCAGGCCTGCTTCATGTACAATTTTCCACGTAAGTGATCTGCTGCCATTCTCTGTGGGTATTGGCATTTTTGGGTAGAAATAATTCTGTAAACCAGGGCTTCTCAACTTCAGGTCTCGGTGGCCATACAGGGCCAGGTTGGTTCACTAAGCTTCATGGAGATGCCTATATTCATAATGGGAGAAATTCTGCCTGTATTCACCTGCTCCTGAGAACCCCTGCTCTGCTTTCTTTTAGCATTATTATAACATGCTAGGTAAGTAACACTAAGTTTGGCCCCTTAGGGGGGGCCTTCTATTTGATGCCCTAGAGTACTTGCCTTTAACCTTGCTTAAATACTTCCTAATGGTTCTTAAAGGAGAAGTTTAACAAAAGTAGGTTAGCAATGTTGTGCATTATGTTTTGTGCTTCTGTACAAGCCCAATGCAACTACAGCCTTTTAGCAGTAAAGATCTGTGTCTCCAAAGATGCCCGAGTAGCTCCCCATCTTCTTTTCTGCTGATTCACTGCACATGCTCTGTGTGACTGTCCCTTACTGAGCTGAGGGACCTACTCACAATATTTTGTACACATAGAATATAAATGTCACAATATAAGACTGATTAGTAATTAATACAGATAATTACTACATGCTAGCATCAGAATTTAATAATCAGCCTTGTATCATCCACTTATATTACAGGCCAACCTAATTTTCTGCTTGATAATTTGCAACGACCCCTAAGCTTAGTTTCTAAACAGCTGCTCAGAACCCACTGAGCATGTGAGTGTCGCAGACACTTCCCAAGATGGTGACCCCCTGTGACAAGTTTGAAGTCCTGGATCATTGCTGCTATTGACAAGCTGAAACTTTAGGCTGGTGCAATAAGTTCAGTATATAAAAGATGGCATTTTTAGCCATATTCCTTTTCAGGGTTTATTTCTCCTTTAAATATTTCCAACCCAAATGTGGAACTTGATGTCCTACACTTAAAGATTACCTGGGTTTGAGGGACGGGTTACATGGGATGGGTTAAGTTCAGTGTGTGTGTGTGTGTTTATTTCGTTGAGGTCATAAAAAGTTGGACATCCCATTTAAAATCTCCAGTGTGAGGCTATTGACCACAACTAATGCTGTTGTGCAGTATTTCCCATAAAGATGCTCTACTTAACAGTGAAATTACAAATTAAAGCTCTTTTCGGGAAGTTGTAAAATTCAGAAATTTCCCTAAAGCTGTAGATGACATAGACATTAAACAGACTACTGCATATGCTTTGTCATCATTAAGGTTTCCTCCTCCCCCACCCCTGTTTAAATGTGTTTGGTGCTAATTCCCATACCTTCATGTTAACTCAGAAACCCCTGAGCTTGACCCCAGGACTAGCCCTCCCTATAATGCACAGTCGACTTGACAAATAATAGCTCCCTACTCACCCTTGATCCAACTTTCCCAGTACATTAGACAGCAATGGAAGAGCCCAAGAGCAGGATGTGAGGGGGAGAATTCTGTACATGGGCCATGAGGTCTTTGAGCCTGCTCAGAGTTTGGAAACGTGCTGTATCTCACTCCTGATTTCCCCAACACGTCAGCTGCTGCTCTTATGGACTCGCACGTGCACTGCTGAGACAGCCCTCTGACTGCCTGTGGCCCTTTTATTGCTGTCCCTGCACAACTGAAACATAAATATTGTGTCCTGATTGTCTCATGGGCATTTTGGAATAACTTCTTTGCGCAAACCCTAAATTAAATTCCTCAAATGCTGAAACACATGCACTGGATTATGATTAGTAAAATACTGTGGGAAGTGCCCATTTTTCCAGCTGCTGTTTCTGGGCTAAGTTAGGAGACTTAGATATTTTCAGGACTTTAATGGGCCTATGTAGTAAAAGACCTTGGGGGTTATTTATCAACACTGGGCAAATTTGCCCATGGGCAGTAACCCATGGCAACCAATCAAATTGCGTTCATTGTTCTACTTGCAGCTGGTTTTAAAAAGCTAATCACCGATTGGTTGCTATAGGTAACTGCCCATGGGCAAATTTGCCCTGTGTTGAAAAATGAGCCCCACTGATTTTGCTTAAGAGTAGTAACCCATGGCAAGCAATCAGCAGGCAGCATTTACAGATCACCTGTTTAAAAGGAAACCTCTTATTGGTTGCTATGGGTTACTGCTACTGGGCAAACTTTATAATATATGTGGGGTAAATGTCCAGCATCTCCCCGAACTGCCTCGCCACTGGCTAGAATGTAAAATTGCCGGCGGGATGGCCCTCGGATCGCTTTATTTTCCGAAGTTGCCTGGAGTTGCTTCACCAGGAAACTTCGGAAAATTAATCGATTGAAGTGCCATCCTGCCGGCGAATTTTGAGTCTAGCCAGTGGGAAGGCAGGGGAGGCAGTTCAGGGAGATTAGTTGCCCCAAAGAAGAGATTTGTCGTCGGGCGACTAATCTCCCCAAATCGCAGTGTGCATCTCTGCCCTTAATGAGTTGCCCATTAGCTCACAGCCTAGCTGGCTGCAGTTGGAGGAAGGAAGGAGTTTTGCTTATACAAAGAGCCTCTCTGTGATTTGTTTTGATTGTGTTCATGCGGGTCAGGAAGTAGAATGTAAATTCACTAAGTTTCAGGTGTTGTCCCATTTAGTACCTATTTCTTTTAATTGTTAGTTCAGCACAATCCCTAGTCACTAAACTGAAAAAGAGCTTATACTTCCCCTTTAAAGGCTGTAAGGTGGCATTCAGAATGTTTTGGGTTCCTTTTTAGCGAGCAAGTTGCTGAAGTGTGTGCCCAATATCAGACTTCCATATGGGTTTGTAATAGTAAGTATTACACAGTTGCATCACCGTGTCCTCTTTTCTCCCATAAAGTATATTTGCATACAGTATGTCCAAATACAATGATCCTGCCTGAATATTCCTTTTCACTGAAAGAATTCTGTAAATTATTTTGAATCTTTTACCATTATGTTATGCTGACTCTCGAGGGTCTGGGGGTTTGTGTTTATGAGCTTCTTCACGAATGTTGTCCCTGACTAGAGGAAAGCCCCCTGCACCTCGGCCGAGAAGATTCCTTAACAGATTGCCGTATTGGAGCTGTGGCTTCCAGCTGTTTCTACTCTTGTCCTATCAACCCCGTGACGTCAGTACTTGGCTTTGGCAAGGCTCTGAACCTCTCAGATCTGTTAATCTTGTCATCTCTCAACTAGCAGGTCCATCCTATACTCTTTCTAAGCACACCCATATCAAAAACAGCTTTATGTTTATTTGAAATAATGCTAGAGCTTGCTCAGTTGGGTTTGAGGTTTGGATACAGACAGTCTAGGTGCCCCAAGCATAAGTTATGATATGGGATAGCTTGTATAAGGGGTTTGCCCTCGTACCAGAAAGGTAGAATGCGGTTAAACTGAAGGACTGGCATTTTAAGATGTTTGTGAATCAAATCATTTTTTTATTGAAGAGACTTTTTTTCAGCAATTGACTTTTTGAAGAGGTGTTGACTAGTATCAGACGGGAGTCACTAGGATGGTGCTGCCAATTCTGCAGCCTCTCTTGACAATAGAAATATTGCTATAAGGTTGGCACGTGTGCACTTGGTTACTGCCCTATTACTGAACAACTTTCTACCCCCATCCTTAATGGAAAACTAAAGCCTAACTGACTAGAAATGTTGTATATTATGTTTTGGGCTTCTTTACCAGCCAAGGCAACCACAGCCCTTAAGCAGTAAAGATTTGTGTCTCCAAAGATGCCCCAGTAGCTCCCTATCTTCTTTTCTGCCGATTCACTTCCCATGGTCTGTGCTGTCACTTACTGAGCTTAAGGACCCACTCACAATATACAGTACACATAGAATAGAAATGTCACAATATAAGGCTGATTAGTTATTAATACAGATAATTACTACATGCAGCACAGAAACCAGTGTAACTAGCATCAGAATTTAATAATCTAATTTTCTGTTGGATAATTTGTGACGACCCCTAAGCTTAGCTTCTCAACAGCTGCTCAGACCCCACTGAGCATATGAGTGTCAGACACTTTCCAAGATGGTGACCCCCTGTGACAAGTTCTGGATCATTTGCTGCTATTGAGATGCTGATACTTTAGGCTGGGGCAAAAAGTTAATTATATATCTTTTTTAAAGTGGTTGTTAACCTTTAAATGGACTTTTAGTATGATCTAGAGTTATATTATGAGACAATTTGCAATTGGGTTTCATTTATTTATTTTATTATTTGTGGTTTTTGATTTACTTAGCTTTCTTACTCAGCAGCTCTCCAGTTTGCAATTTCAGCCATCTGGTTGCTCGGGTCCACATTACCCTAGCAACTTTGCATTGAATAAAAGCATGGAATGTGAAGTGGCCTGAATAGAAAAATGCGTAATAAAAATTAGCAAATTAGCAACAATACATTTGTAGCCTTACAGAGCATGAGTTTTTTTTAGATGGGGTTAGTGACCCCTGTTTGAAAGCTGAAAAGAGTCAGAAGAAGAAGAAAGCAAATAATACAAATGCTAAAATATAAATAATGAAGACCAATTGAAAAGTTAAGAATTGGCCATTCTATAACATGCTAAAAGTTGGTGGTTCACCTTTACGGTAACTTTTATAATGTTATAGAACAGCCAATTCTAAGCGACTTTTCAATTGGTTCTCATTATTTATTTTTTATAGTTATTTGCCTTTTTCTTCTGACTCTTTGCAGTTTTCAAATGGGCATCGCTGACTCCCTTCTAAATAACAAATGCTCTGTAAGGCTACAAATGTATTGTTACTTTTTATTACTGATCCTGCATTTCAGTCCCTCTCCTATTCATATTCCAGTCTATTATTCAAATCAATGCATGGTTGCTAGCGGAATTTGGACCCTAGTTACCAGACTGGTTAATAAGCAAATGGAAGAGCTGCTGAATAAAAAGCTAAATCACTCAAAAACCTTCATTAATAAAAAATGAAAACAAATTGCTAGTAGAAAATAATATGATGAAGCAAGCGGAGGAGAGGAAGAATAAAAATAGAATTTTGTTTTTGCAGAACACAAATACGATTTTACCTTGAGCAGTTATTATTGAGGACAGAGTGTGGGAGTAATACAGACCTGTGTAGTTTTTGTCTCCTCCAACCAAGCCTCCATTTCCCATAATGCTTTGCACACTTCTGTAAGTGAGAAATTGAGTTTTCTCTGGAGATTAACAGATTGCCATTACATTGTTTTAGTGGCTCATGTAGCCAGTAGTGATGGGAATAGGGACAGACAGACAGACTGCTTTAGAGCAATTACACCTAGAAATAAACGTGAAATCACTTACATTTCTTACACACATATTGAATAGCTTCCTAAACTGTTTGTAAAGCTGTAAAAAAAAAACATTTTGGGTCTTTCAGTTTATACACCACTGTTCTACACAGACATTTTTCACATGCCCAAGATCTGGGAACAACTGAATCAGAGTGAACTTGAATAGAAGTGAAGGAATGGCTCACTTCGATGCATAATACATATTAAAATGATCCCATTGGATTGTTTTTTATTTGAGCTGCCTTGCTGGAGACTGCAGCACTGACGGTGTAAGGGTTAAGCTGACAGCGGGGAAGCCTGTCCCTAAGCCTGGCAGTTTATGTAACTGGGGTCAGAGGAGTTTGTAGAGACAGCTTGTGGGAACCATCCCAGGCACTTGCTGGGTTTGTGCTTGCTTTCATCAGCTGAAAGGGGAAAAATCAACAATCCGAATATGTTTATTCGCTGTTTTATCCTGCACTTCTGGATCAGAATATAAAGTGACAGATAACAAAAACCAGAGCAGCTATATGATGGATAGAGTGGTCTGCTTAATCAACCTTATTCACAAATATCCATAGTCATCATGATGAGTCCTGATTAAATGATGTGACATGTGACTCTCCCACTGCTCTGCTGCCACTGATTATGGGAGCTGGGACTTGAAATCCAAAATAAATGGAAGTGGTGTCTTGCGTTCCACTGTAGCCGCAGCTATCAGGCAGCGATGTAGACTTTGGGGCTGATTGAATTCAGTAAGAAAAAGGGTTATCAAAACTCGTCAGATTCAATTCAGAAAAAGTTTTCTTGCAGCTTATCACATAAAAACTCAATTGAAGTCTATGGGAAATAAACTGATATAGGAGAAGTTTTTTATTTGTCCTCGAATTGAATGATATCCATGTGTTTGCACATGATAAACCATGAGAACCTTTTCTCACTGAATTGAATGTGGTTCTTTGTGTCCAAAACAATGTTTTGTTCTCTGTCTTGGAGTAATAATGTCCACTGCTACCTACTGGCTGCCAGCATCAGACATGCTGCCTACTGACTGCCAGCACCAGACATGCTGCCTACTGACTGCCAGCACCAGACATGCTGCCTACTGACTGCCAGCACCAGACATGCTGCCTACTGACTGCCAGCACCAGACATGCTGCCTACTGACTGACTGCACCAGACATGCTGCCTACTGACTGCCAGCACCAGACATGCTGCCGACTGACTACCAGTGCCAGACAAGCTGGCCATAGATGTGCACATTTTATACTTTGTGGCAAACAATAGCACTCTTCCAATCTACAATCTGACTATTCGGATTAAATAAGTAGGAAAAATAACAAATCAATGTTCTGGCCATTAACTGATAGACCACAACCATACAAAAGTTATGTCTGACAAATAGTAGTGACACCCAGTGATATTCGCACATCCACACCCAATCCAAAATTCACACAAGTCTTTGCATTTCTTTGCGTCTAGCGGCGAGATTAAAGGCACTTCTCCTCTACCCCACCCCATCTGCTGACATTAAGTGACATTAACGTAGCTAGCCACTTTGGGAAACTTTGTGTCCCACATAGTTCTATCTATATTGCTAATTTGCGTTAAAGGGGATGTAAGCCCAAATAAAAATTTTTATCCAAGTATAAAGTTTATTTCTAATCTACAGGGATTTCAAATTTTCAGTGGTTTTAAAGTTATTTGTAAATGCAGATGAAAGCTCCATTTTTCATACTTTAGACTAATTCTACACATGGCTGCAAATTGGCCTTCTGAAATACACAGGCAGGGAATTAGCCCCTACGCTGGCATTAGCCTCCTGTCCTGCCTGCACCTGGAACCATTGTTTCAGCCCAGTTGTAGGCAGATTTTGCGTGCAAGGATGCAGACACTTGCGTTTTGGCCCTGAAATCCACCCCATGTGCCGGCCAGAGGAGGGACTGAGTCTTGGCCTGCATATTTTCAACAGGCCAGTTATCCGCTCCATGTGGTATTAGCCTTACTGTAGCTTTTTGTTACTACTGGGAAAAACAAGAGGCAGAAAGATAAAGCAAATTTGTTACTTGAATATGGAAATTGTAGAAACAAAAGGTTTGGTATTTCTATTCTTACTACATGGATATAGCTGGTTTGGAAAGTGGCATATCCCTTTAAATAAGCTTGCATTTTATTCTTAATGAATTTATTATACAAGATCTGGTATCCTTTCTCCCACTTTGATCCTCAGCCCCCAGGCAGATATGCAGCTGCTGTGCCCTAGCTCTGTATGGGGGAGCAACAGAGTGCTGAATGAAGCACTGGTTGTTCAGGGTGAAAGGAAGAATAGTCCAGGATTTGCCTGCTGCCTCTCCATGGAAATAAAAGCATCTGGTCTGCATTAGCTCAAATATGTTCCACTGCAGTGTTCAGCCTCTGGCCTGCAGCTCCTTTCCCAAGCTTTAGCAAGGGAAAGAAAATAGAGCTTCATCTCCTGTACAGCAGAAATCTCCCCGGGTGTCCGATCAGCACAAAAACATCAATAGATGGATATTGCATAATAGAGCATGGCGGCAAGAGCCATATTCCATTGTGTAAATGTTTATTTGTATTTGCAATGTATGTGTTGTACATAGAGAGCATTTTATTTGTTTTATTTCTTTTTGTATGATACGCACTGGACAATAGCCTGCATATTATTGAACCTGCCAATAAAATTGCTTAAAGGGATTCTGTCATGATTTTTATGGTGTAGTTTTTATTTCTAAATTACAGAGTTTACACTGAAAATACTTCACTCTACAATAGATAATTTCATTCCTTACCCAACAAGTGTATTTTTTTTTTTTAGTTGTAATATTGGTGTGTTGGCAGCCATCTCAGGTAATTTTGCCTGGTCGTGTGCTTTCAGAAAGAGCCAGCACTTTAAGATGCAACTGCTTTCTGGCAGGCTGTTGTTTCTCCTACTGAATTTAACTGAATGTGTCGCAGTGGGACCTGCATTTTACTGTTGAGGGCTGTTCTTAAGCTGGCCATAGACGCAAAGATCCGATTGTATGAATCCTCGATTCCTACCATTTTAGGATTGTGATTGGAGGGTCCTGATATTTTTCGTCCCAGGGAGATCAGTCGTTCAGTCGATCGACAGGTTAAAAGTTTTCTGTCGGCTGCCGGTAATATGTCTCCATATATTGGCGATTGTACGATTTTCAGTGGGAGACTGTCACCATCTTTGTCTGACTTTTACTACTTTATTTGAACCGAAGGTTAGTGGCAGGACTGGAGTTGGGGAAGTCTGATCGTTCAAGGAATCGAACGATCGGATCTTTGCGTCTATAGCCAGCTTAAGATCTACCTGGGAGCTGCTATGTGGTTATCTTCCCATTGTTTTTTTTTTTTTGTTAGGCTGCTGGGGGGGGGTGATATCACTCCAACTTGCAGTACAGCAGTTAAGGGTGACTGAGGTTTATCAGAGCATAAGTCACTTGCCTGGGGACACTAGTGAAACCGACAATATGTGTAGATTTCAAAATTTTTATTATAAAAAAAATCAGATTGCTCTTTTGAAATGTGGATTTCAGTGCAGAAGTCTGCTGGAGTAGTACTAGTAACTGATACATTTGAAACATCTTTTCTCATGACAGTATCCCTTTAATAGATGATAACCTTTTAAAACCTTACAGTATTCTAACAATCCTTTGTATGTATGTTCCTTATTAGTTGTTACGCTGTATGCAACTCTGGGTGGCCCTGCCATTGCACACGGACTTTCCGAAACAGAGGTGACACACATCATCACCAGCAAGGAGCTTCTGCAAACAAAGCTAAAGGTAAATCTGACCAATTGTGTAAAATGTAATTTTGATTTTAAGGTAAAGCATATCGTAATCAGATATACAACGCTGTGTATGTGATTCATGTGAAGTGTGCTAGTTACATAGTTAACATAGTTAGTTAAATTGGGTCGAAAAAAGACAAAGTCCATCAAGTTCAACCCCTCCAAATGAAAACCCAGCATCCATACACACACCCCTCTACTTTTAATTAAATTCTATATACCCATACTAACTATAGAGCTTAGTATCACAATAGCCTTTGATATTATGTCTGTCCAAAAAATCATCCAAGCCATTCTTAAAGGCATTAACTAGGGATGCACCGAATCCAGGATTCGGTTCGGGATTCGGCCAGGATTCGGCCTTTTTCAGCAGGATTCGGCCGAATCCTTCTACCCGGCCGAACCAAATCCGAATCCTAATTTGCATATGCAAATTAGGAGCGGGGAGGGAAATTGCGTGACTTTTTGTCAGAGAACAAGGAAGTAAAAAATGTTTTCCCCTTCCCGTCCCTAATTTTCATATGCAAATTAGGGTTCGGGTTCGGTATTCGGCCGAATCTTTCACGAAGGATTCGGGGGTTCAGCCGAATCCAAAAAAGTGGATTCGGTGCATCCCTAGCATTAACTGAATCAGCCATCACAACATCACCCGGCAGTTCATTCCACAACCTCACTGTCCTGACTGTGAAGAACCCCCTACATTGCTTCAAATGAAAGTTCTTTTCTTCTAGTCTAAAGGGGTGGCCTCTGGTACGGTGATCCACTTTATGGGTAAAAAGGTCCCCTGCCATTTGTCTATAATGTCCTCTAATGTACTTGTAAAGTGTAATCCTGTCCCCTCGCAAGCGCCTTTTTTCCAGAGAAAACAACCCCAACCTTGACAGTCTACCCTCATAATTTGTGTTCCGTCCCTCTAACCAATTTAGTTGCACGTCTCTGCACTCTCTCCAGCTCATTTATATCCCTCTTAAGGACTGGAGTCCAAAACTGCACTGCATACTCCAGATGAGGCCTTACCAGGGACCTATAAAGAGGCATAATTATGTTTTCATCCCTTGAGTTAATGCCCTTTTTATGCAAGACAGAACTTTATTTGCTTTAGTAGCCACAGAATGACACTGCCCAGAATTAGACAACGTGTTATCTACAAAGACCCCTAGATCCTTCTCATTTAAGGAAACTCCCAACACACTGCCATTTAGTGTATAACTTGCATTTATATTATTTTTGCCAAAATGCATAACCTTGCATTTATCAACATTGAACCTCATTTTCCAGTTTTCTGCCCAGTTTTCCAGTTTAGACAAATCACTCTGCAAAGTGGCAGCATCCTGCATGGAACCTATAGTTCTGCACAATTTAGTATCATCTGCAAAAATAGAAACAGTACTTTCAATGCCTACCTCCAGGTCATTAATAAACAAGTTGAAAAGCAAGGGACCTAGTACAGAGCCCTGCGGTACTCCACTAACAACACTGGTCCAATTAGAAAATGTTCCATTTACCACCACTCTTTGTAGTCTATCTTTTAGCCAGTTCTCTATCCAGGTGCAAATACTATGTTCCAGGCCAACATTCCTTAATTTAACCAGTAACCTTTTGTGTGGCACTGTATCAAATGCTTTAGCAAAATCTAAGTAAATCACATCCACTGCCATCCCAGAATCGAGGTCTCTACTTACATTCTCATAAAAAGAAATTAAGTTAGTCTTGCAAGATCTATTACGCATAAAACCATGCTGGCACAAACTCATAGTATTATGATTTGCTATGAAGTCCAGTATCTTATCCTTTATTAACCCTAATTAACCCTTCGAAAAGCTTTCCTACCACTGACATCAGACTAACTGGCCTATTGTTTTGAGGCTGAGAACGGGATCCTTTTTTGAATAGAGGCACCACATTAGCAATTCGCCAGTCTCTCGGCACTATGCCAGATCTCAATGAATCCTGAAAAATTAAGTAAAGAGGTTTGGCAATCACAGAGCTAAGCTTGCTAATTACCCTGGGATGAATACCATCTGGCCCTGGACCTTTGTTAATCTTAACATGTTCTAGTCTCTTTTGAATTTCATCATGTGTGAACCATGCATCATTAGTTGTATTACTAGAATTGGGACTGTTAAGAAGGAAACCTTCACTTACTGATTCCTCATTTGTGTAGACAGATGAAAAATATGAGTTCAGAATCTGCGCTTTTATTTTGTTTTCATCAACCAGCTGACCCCCCTCTGATAGTAAGGGACCCACCCCTTCCTGCTTCATTTTTTTACTATTAACATATTTAAAAAATAATTTTGGATTTTTTTTACTGCTTGCTGCAATATCCTTTTCTAAAGCAATTTTAGCTTGCCTTATAGCTTCTTTGCATGATTTATTGGCCTCCTTGTACCTTATAAATGATTCGGCTGTACCAGCTAACTTGAAAGCTTTAAAAGCACGTCTTTTCTTACCCACCTCAACACCTAGTTGAGTGCCCTGCATTAGAGTCCTGCGCGGGTCCATTTTTTTTCCAACCTGCAATCCGCAACCTGGACCCGCAACCCGCATTCTTACCCCCTTGGACCCGCTATCCGACCAGCAAGGACCTTATCCACAACCCGGACCCGCTGACCATCAACAATCAGGAAGTGCTGTCATTGTAAACTGGAAGTGACATCATTGGAAGTAGGCGTGATCAGGGGAAAAAAAGGGAGTAAAACAGGAAGTGCTGTCGTAAACTGGAAGTGACCTCATCGGAAGTAGACCTGATCAGAAAAAAGGAGTAAAAATCACTATTAAGAAGACCCGTGACCCGCAGAACCGCCGACCCGCGTCTATACCATTACCTAGAACTTCTACCTGCAACCCACAGGGTACCGCAGGTTTTTGAAGGTGTTGCAGTGAGACCTGGATTTTACTATTGAGTGCTGTTCTTAGATCTACCAGGCAGCTGTTATCTTGTGAGCTGCTATCTGGTTACCTTCCCATTGTTCAGTTGTTAGGCGGGGGAGGGAGGGGGTGATATCACTCCAACTTGCAGTACAGCAGTAAAGAGTGACTGACGTTTATCAGAGCACAAGTCACATGACTGAGGGCAGCTGGGATACTGACAATGTGTCTAGCCCCATGTCAGATTTCAAAATTAAATATAAAAAAAAAAATCTGTTTGCTCTTTTGAGAAACGGATTTCAGTGCAGAATTCTGCTGGAGCAGCACTATTAACTGATGCGTTTTGAAAAAAAACATGTTTTCCCATGACAGTATCCCTTTAAGGGATTTTCAGTTCATAGACCCTCCAAACCGCTTACGGTACTTTAAAGCTACATTGGCATCAGGTGAAAATAAACTGGGATGGATGGAAAGGAGGATGTAGACACCTTGGTACAACTTTGCAGCCTCGGGTGCACTGAAACCTCTAACCCTCATAACGCAAGGGCCATTTTAGGCCGCCTTTAATCAATGTAATAGCTGGCAGGTCTTTGAAAGCGCAATCAGTGCATATTAAATGCATACTCATGTATATGGTTCCCTTTTCTCTTGCATGCTTCATTTGATTCTTTTTATTCCCCCTAGTTCCCATTCCTTGACTTCTTTATTCTAAAAGGTATTGCTGAGCTCAGTGTTTAGAATGAAGATAAATTGACTCCAGAAATGTAGTTTCAATATACCAACTTACGGTGCCGGGCTTTTTTTGTTTACAGAAATGCTTGTGAGTTGAATGGCGGCCAATAACAACAACCCATTTATAAAAACCTAACCACATTCAAATAAACTTTCGCAAATTGAATGTGTTCTGTGTTTATCCATACCGAGGGGTCTGCAAAAATAAGAGAGATACGGACATGGCATCAAATGATCATATATTTTTCATAAAACAATTACATTTCTCCATTTTGGCATCAGATATGTTGTCATTTGAAAATCATCCCATTCTCTTTTTATTTTACACTTTACACATCATCCCAACTTTTTTAAGAGCAGGGTTGTATTCACAAGGGCTTTAACTCTAGTGAAGAAGTAAAGCACTCTCCTTCAGTGAGAAATTTATGGTCATATAGTTTGCATTCTCATTGAATCATTGAGTGACCTAAGGGGCAGATTTATCAAGGGTCGAATTTCGAAGTCCAAAAAATATCGAATTCAAAGTTTTTTCAGCAAATTTGGCAATCCTGCGGTCGAATAAAAATAGTTAGATCGATTGAACGATTTTTATTCGATGTGTAAAGACTTAGAAAATGGTTGTAGAAGGTCCCCATAGGCTAACATAGCACTTTGGCAGGTTTAACTTGGCGAAATATTGAAGTCGAAGTTTTTTAAAGAGACCGTACTTAGATTATTGAATGGTTGAATATTCAAAATATTTTTACTTCAAATCTAAGTAAATTCGAAGTCGTGGTTTCCTATTCGATGGTTGAAGTATCCAAAATTTACTTCGAAAATTCCCTCGAATTCACTTCGACCAATTGTAAATCTGCCCCTAAGTGTACACTGTGGTGGAGGCCCTCTTCTCCTGCAACATTATATTCAGGATAACTATTGGTATCCACAAGATGATCGCTAGGAATAGCTTTACTAGTCTGTATTTCAATAATACTGCCCTACACAATGATGCTAGAACTCTTCACTTTGTGAACCTGAGCCAGTGTGTTTGCTGTGTGCCAATCATCCAATGATCTGCAGAATGAAGCTTGACTCATCTGCTGTCTTCCACTGCATAGAGGGCTATTTTGAGTCCTTTCCACCATTTTACTAGGACAGATGTTCGTTGTTAACATGTACACCAAACACATCCATTCTGAGATGTGTTTTGTGTACTGACCATGGCAGTTCTTGGTTACGCTTCATATTCCAGTTTAAATGCCACATGTAAGGTAGGAGAAAGTGTGTCCTACTCTAATCTAGTCTAATCTAATTTTTATTTATATCTGTTTTCACAGGCTATACTCCCTCAGGTCCCTCTTCTTAGGCACATTATCCTTGTGGATGGCATGGGCACTCAGCAGACTGATTTCCCTAAGAATATCACTGTACATAGTATGGGCGCAGTGCAAGCCTTTGGAGCAAAACAACGTAAGCAAGACCATATTACCCGCAATCTGCATTTCAAAAGGATCTCTGGATCATAGCCTTAATGGTGGCCATAGACATAACAATTATGATCTTTCTTGGAAAAGATCTTTCCAAGGAAAATCGTTTGTTTCAATACATACGTGTAGAGCTGAATCATCAGATATACAGGTAGAAACAATAGCATTCGACCTTTATGTGATGATTCAGCACTAACAATGGGCGATGTTTGGGTGCCTTCAAAGGCGTATGATCGACGAGCCGACCATTTTCCATGTCTTCCACCGATATCGGCTCTTTTTCCACCATACACGCACCTAATATCGTACAAAAAAAATTTTTGTATGATATTATCTGTCCATCTATGGCCACCTTTATGCGGTCAGTGCTAGTAACCTAAGGGTAGGACTACACAGACGATTTTGGAGCGATCAGACAAGCTGCGCAAAAATACAGGTGTGAAATCGGATGCGACGGAAATAAGGTAAGTGAATGCATTGTCGGATGAAGTCGCAGCGTTGATCCGACATGAGTGTCGGATGCAGACGCAGCGGCGTCTGCATCGGACAATAGCGTCGATCAACGATGTGACTTCATCTGACAATGCATTCACTTACCTTATTTCCTTCGCATCCGATTTCACCCCTGTGTTTTTGCGCTGTGCGTCTGATTGCTCCAAAATCGTCTATGTAGTCCTGCCCTAAAGAGTCAAGTTCAAGTTTTAACTGGTGTGTTTCTAGGAACGATGGTTTGTCCAGGGATTTCCTCCAATAACGTAATTACACAGCAGGATATGTATATGGAGTAAATGACCATTAGCTGCATCCCACCCATCCCCCTTTCTATAGGATGTTGGTTCCATGTGAACAAATGCTATAAAGAGGGTTATTTGAGAGAGTTACGCGCTCTCAGGCCCCATACATCTGGCAAAAATTACACTTCTTTTTCATTTAATTAGATTTCACTTTGTCCTTTGTCCTCTAAAATAGCAAACCATTGCCACTCTTAGAGGAGAGACTGAGGGACTTTGTACACTCTCATGGCTGTTAGAACTGCATTATATCGAATGGATTTTGGATTAAGCATTTTCACAAATAGGCTTTCTCCCATAGACTCCATTATAATCAAATCATTACATTTTTTAAAAATGATTTCTTTTTTCTCTTTTAATAAAACAGTACCTTGTACTTGATCACAACCAAGATAGAATTGATCCTTATTGGAGGCAAAACAATCCTATAGGGTTTAATTAATGTTTAGTAGACGTAAAGGAACAGTAACACCAAAAAATGAAACTGTTTTAAAAAGTAATATAAATATAATGTGCGGTTGCCCTGCACTGGTAAAACTGATCTGTTTGCTTCGGAAAGATTACTATAGTTTAAATAAACAAGCTGCTGTGTAGCAATGGCAGTAATGGAAAAAATGCTATATGCACAGGTTAAATAGTGGATAACAGATAACACCATTATGTTCTACAGAGCATATCTGCTATCTGCTGTGTAACCTGAGCATTTTCTCCTTTGAATGGCTGCCTCCATTGCTACACAGCAGCTTAATTATATAAACAATAGTAGTGTTACTGAAGCAAATACAGCAGTTTTACCAGTGGGCAACAGTGAATTATATTTTTATTCATTTAAAACATTCATTTTTAGATGTTACTTTAAGGTAGGGAGATTCATAGTACGGAATGATCCCTTATCTGGGAAAGTCCAAGTCACGAGCATTCCGGTTAACAGGTCCCATACCTGCAGATGCCTTTTATGCTATTATTATTATTATTATTATTATTATTATATTTTTTTTTTTTTTTTTTTTTATCCGTTTCTGTTTTTGGAGTGTTGGAGGAAACCAGAGTACCCAGAGGAAACTCATACAAGCATAGGGAGATGTTTCCCACATGTTAACATGCAGTTTTAAACAAATTAAAATAATGTGAAGCACTAATGAAAGTGTAAGGTCAATAGTTTGTGCAGTTGTTTTAGTACTGCATGCTTCAACACCCACATTTAGTGCTTGTATTTCCCCACTGCTGTTACTAATTTTATTAGGATTGCTGTTTGGCCAAAATGACATGTTTTATATTAGAAATCCATCACTAATAAGACTTTGTTCTCGGTCGCCAGTGAATACGCAGCATTCGTACCCTGCGGCTCATGACATTGCTGTAATTATGTATACAAGTGGCTCAACCGGCATTCCAAAAGGAGTCATGATTTCTCACAGTAACTTGATATCGGGCATCACAGGGATGGCACAAAGGATACCTAACCTGGGGTAGGTTACATTTCCACTGTACTCCATGTGTCGTTGTTGATTTTTCTGTCGTGTTGCCAACCCATCCCTTGCCAAAGCACTTTGAGCTTCCCATGTTGCCATTAATAAGGAAATGTCGCTTAAAGTGTTCGTTCCCTAGCTCTGTATCTGCAACTTTTGAAAATAAATTGTATTATAATAGAAACATGTTTTTATCTTGCACACTGACACTATGCTTCTGCGCAGCAATAGCTATGGATGGCTCTGTTAAAGCCATGACACCATTACAGACCTTTCCACTCTTCTATTTATTATTCTCTCTTGCTGAACATTTGCCAGACCGAAGCTTGTACGCCAGGATCTATTACTTACTCTCTTGCGCTGTTAATTGCCATTACCATTAACTTGCCTTTGCCCAATATTTAGACTTGGATTAATGCTTCTGCAGCGAATAAAAGTCTGCCAAGTGTTCTACAGCATTTTAAAAGCCTTTGTTTCTATCACTTATGTGGCTAATGATAATCCTATTGCCTCAACCACTTGATGCCGCAAGATGCTATTTCCAATATGGCCTAATTTGGGAATACGCTTTGTGGTGCTGTGATGTGAAAGCTGTTAGCCTAAATTATTTATTTGTTTTAAAGGAGAAGGAAATCTACCAAGGCAATTTATTGCCAATAGATTAGCCACAACAGTGCAAGATAGAATGCCTTTTTTATTCTTTAGAATGCTTTTCCATATCTGAGTAAACAGCTGTAGACACTGTTTGTTTAGGATAGCAGCTGCCATATTAGCTTGCTGTGACATCACTTCTTGCCTGGGTCTTTCCCTGCTCACGCATGTGCTCAGATTACATCAGGGGGAGAGGAAGAGAGGAGCAAACTGAGCATGCCCAAGCCCTGGATGTTTAAGCTGAAAACAGGAAGTCTGATACAGAAGTCCATGTGTACACAATAGAAGGAAAGAAATGCTGTGTTTCTTTTGACAGGGGACTCAGAGCAGCATTACTTTGAGGGTTTACTGGTATATTTATATAGACCCTTCTGATAAGCTTACTTAGTTTTATCCGTTCCTTTAAATCTGAATTGAAATATTTGAGATGCGACGTTAGTTGTACTTTCTGTCCCTGAGGTCCTTTATTTAAGTATTCAAGTATACAGCCCTGCTACCTCTCAAATTCCCCTAGTTTAGTAGACTGTGTTATTAACATAATAGTCCTGTTTCAGAAAGAAAGCCAAAAATAGTGTTTATTTTATTGCTGTCATTATTGCGATTACACTGAGCTGCTCTTCTTTTCAGGGACACTGACACATACATTGGATACCTGCCTTTGGCACACGTCTTGGAGCTAAGTGCTGAGTTGGTTTGCCTGTCACGAGGTTGCCGTGTGGGCTACTCCTCACCACAGACACTATCCGACCAGGTAAGCTGCTTTTGATATGTACATTGCCTAGTTTCAACCTACGTTATGTGTACTGCTGAAACATACATGTAGAACCGTTTATTTGGCTACTACATTGCTCCACATTTTTGTTCTTTATCTGCAAGATGGATTTGTTTGCTGGAAATCTTCACTCTCCAGGTACTGCTCAACTACAGCTGCCATTATCTCAACTCTAGCCAATTGATATGTGTTTATTTAGTATAATACTCCAGAACTTTTGTTACATATTGCACTTTGCTTTAGGCCATCTTTTTGTTGCCTTTAAGAAGCTCCAGACTGACTGCTCTATACAAGCGCTTGGAAAGCTTATGTGGATTTGTACCAGGGGACTGTTGCCTTGCAATCAATATTCCTGACGAGATAAAAAAAAAGCACAATATTACGTCATATTATAAATATAGGCAGTGTTTCATTGTATGATTTCTCTGTAAAAAAACAACAATATAAATCTATTCAGGAGCAGGAGACCATGAACATGAGGTTCTCTAGGTGTGTTGCTGCTGTCCCACACTGTAAATCTTGTTATGGCGAGTTTACTGCGTTCCATTAATTTACAAGTGATATTATTTATAGTGAATCTTGCTAGCATACAAAGAATGAATGGGGCAAGGAAATTTCGATGACGCACTGCATCTGTTCCAACCACCACTAAAATATGTTGTGCTTCAGATTTACCTAAAACATGGCTGTACTCTATTTTTGTGTATTTTTGCAGTCCACGAAAATCAAGAAAGGAAGCAAAGGAGACGCATCAGAACTTCAGCCAACTCTGATGGCAGCTGTCCCTGTAAGTAGCAGCCTGGACCCTTATTTACAGTAAATGAGAGTGAACTGAGCTGTCCTGACGTTCTACTGACTTACTTAGTGTTCTCTGCCTTAGCACAGAGTGTGAAGAGAAGCAGGTATAAATATTTATATTAGCTTCCTTCCAATGCCTTTACATGAGAGATGTGCAGTCCATGCATTGGCCGTCTTTCTTTCTCTCGTTATCATTCATACCAATTGGCTGATTCTAGTGATAGTTTCAAGGGCTGCGATGCACGTTTTTCCAGATAAGAGACGTGTGCTTTAGAAGCTTAATGCTTGACATCTGCTCCAATGTGAAACTGTGACATTGATAAGTATTTAAAAAGAGGAAAGATTGCTAGGGCACGGTTTTCTTTTAAAAATAATTATTGCAAAAATGAGGTGTTAGTACCACACTCTGTCCAATATATGTAAGCTCACATGCTTCCAATGCTCCTCATTGTACATGAGTCCTACACTGTCTATTAGCATTATAAGGTTGTAGTGCATTTAAAATCTAATCCCACAGAAAACTGTGTAAGTTGTAAGACCATTGTGCACTTACCCTTCACCAGGAGCTCTAGTGAGAAAGCAGGGAACTTTTAAGCCCCACCCAATTAACATACACCTAAATAAAAAATTTCCTGTTTTAAAGGCTGAATGGCAGCTATAGGCAGTAGTGATGTGTGGGTTCTGGATCCCAACCTGCAACTGACCCTAACCTGCCCACATCGGACTCTTCCGGGTTGTTTTTATAGACCCGCCCCACCGATGATATCACAAAAGGGGTGGGGTGAGCAGGCGCAGGGTCTATAAAAGGTGAAGCCAGCATTTGATGGTGGTGGGCGGGGAGAGCAGGAGAAGAGCTTAAAGGAAAACTATACCCCCAAAATGAACACTTAAGCAACAGATAGTTCATATCATATTAAGTGGCATATTAAAGAATCTTACCAAACTGGAATATATATTTAAGTAAATATTGCCCTTTTACATCTCTTGCCTTGAGCCACCATTTTGTGATGGTCTGTGTGCTGCCTCAGAGATCACCTGACCAGAAATACTTAAACTGTAACAGGAAGAAGTGTTGAAGCAAAAGACACAACTCTGTCTGTTAATTGGCTCATGTGACCTAACATGTTTGGTTTGTTTGTGAGTACAGTGAATCCTACGATCCCAGGGGGTGGCCCTTATTTTTTAAAATGGCAATTTTCTATTTATGATTACCCAATGGCACATACTACTAGAAAAGTATTATTATGAAAATGGTTTATATACATGAAGCAGGGTTTTACATATGCGCTGTTTTATGCAATATCTTTTTATAGAGACCTACATTGTTTGGGGGTATAGTTTTCCTTTAAAGGGGACCCGTCACCCAAAAAAATTATTCAAAATCCTATTTTATCACATCAGTCAAGCAAAAGGAACTTTAATTACAGTATATAAATTGTTTGAATCTTGTTTCCTTCAGTCTGGGATTTCAAAATTATAGCAAGCAGGCAGGAGCCATTTTGTGGACATTATTATTAAAGCAAGCCTTGTATCATCTCAGAATCTTGTTTGTGCACCAGAATGTGGGACCTGATGTCCATCCCCATTCCCTGGCTACACAATTAAATGGTAAAGAGAATGGGGGAATGTGGGGAGAGCAGTGACATCTAAGAAGTGCTGAATGGAAAGTGAAAGTAATTGTCTGCCCCGCCTCTATGCCCATGGCATAGAGGAGGGGCAGACAATATTTGATTGACAGCTGAGACTTTTAAATGAGCTTAGAACAGCTATGAATGCTTTAATGAAAAATAGAAATTGGATTTCATGTTTAATTTGAAAAGGACTTTTATTATACAGATTTTTGTGTCTGGGTGACAGGTCCACTTTAACCTGCACCCACCCGCGAAGAAGCGTGCAAGGTCGGCCCGAACCCACCCGCACATCACTAATAGGCAGTATTTGGCTACACAGAAAAATATCACCAGGGCTTGCTCCATCCGAGTATTTCTCCACTCTTTTACCTATTATTGCATGTTTGTAACATTGAATGCTTTCTGATCTTTAAACAAAATGTAATTGTATACAGAGGGAACCTAAGCAACCGCATAATTTAGTTGTACAACTATAACGGCTTTTATTTAAGGAAAAAAGTTATGCAGCTCCCCTATCCGATGAATACAACTGTTGGCATTGTTCACTAAAACCAACTCTGTATATAGCCGCTTTCTAGATTGCCTTTGGCTTCAGTTCTGACCCGATTGTACACTTCATTTGACTTGCTTAAAGCAAGCTGTCGCCTAATGAGTTCTCCCATTGTGCTATTTACACAGAGATTGGGGTGTTTACACTACGATGAGCGTGTTTCTTTTATACTTTGATTAACTGTTTTGTCTCCCTAAGAAGTGGACCACACAATATTAGCTGCTTTACATTAAAATACACTTCTATATAATCCGTTTCTATCATTTCATAGATGTTAAAGGAACACTGCAATCCGCATTTAGAAAAGTTCTATTACATTATAGAATTTTTCCTGTTTGCCAATTTATGGTATACATGGGCCTGTCTACTTTTTTGCAGCCATGTGATTCTATTTCAGTTTTGCCTGAAAGATACATTATGGAGGTAAAAAGAATGTAGAAAAATAGATACCAATAACTTTTCATATAATACATATGTATAAAACTATCATATTATCATACATTGTTTTACATATGCAGTATTAAATGATATGCATAAAAATGGGGCTGCATTAGATGGAAAGGGTCTTTTTTACCATCTTGAAGCTAGAAGACAGAACACAAGAGGTGGTATACTGCCCCTTTAAAGGGCGACTGTTGAGCATGATGAGTTCATGTTCATGCCCCTATTGGAGGAAACAACGCTTTTTTTTTGGGGGGGGGGAATGCTGCTTGTAAGTTGTTTACCACAAGCAGAGTGCAGGCATTATTAGCCTGCTGTTCTGGTTAGGGAATCCAGAAGGTGCACTTTCATAAGTGAATTTGGGTGAACAAAGGAACAGTAACATCAAAAAATTGTTTTTTGTTTGAAGGTAATGAAAATACAATGTAGTGTTGCCCTGCACTGTTAAAACTGATCTGTTTGATTCAGAAACACTACTGTAGTTCATATAAACAAGCTGCTGTGTAGCAGTGGTGAAAAAGTCTATATGGCACAGGTTAAATAGTGGATGCCAGATAACACCATTATGTTCTACAGAGCTTATCTGCCATCTGCTGTGTAACCTGAGCCTTTGAATGGCTACACAGCAGCTTATTTTTAAACAGGGCAACACTGCACTATGTTTTTATTACTTTAAAACACTTTCATTATTTGATGTTTCTTTACCTTTAATGTTGCATAGAAATGGTAAAACAAGACAAAGACTGTCAGGATTTCTATCTGTTTCATGTCTAAGATTGCCAGTTAATAAACTCCACCATGCAACCAACCAACCAACACAAAATGTGGCACACACCGTTCCTTGCATTTGTGCCAGCATCTCTGATAATGCTTTTAAAGTGCCCTGCTTATTAGGTATGCACCAAATCCACTTTTTTGGATTCGCCCGAACCCCCGAATCCTTTGTGAAAGATTTGGCCGAAAACCGAATCCAAACCCTAATTTGCATATGGAAATCAGTGCGGGGGAGGGAAAAATAGAGCCGCACACTTCGTACTTCCTTGTTTTGTGACGAAAAGTCACATGATTTTCGGATTTGGTTCAGCCCAAGTATTCAGCGCCGAATCTGAATCCTGCTGAAAATGGCTAATGCCGAACCGTGCCGAAGTGAAGGTGCTAGTACATGGGCAAAATGTTTGCCTCCAGGGCACTTCTGCTTACACTGACTGTGTTATGTGAGAGAACACGAGCCATTGTTCTGTGCAATAAAACATGATGAATTAAAGGGGACCTGTCACCCTGAGAAATAATTCCAAATAATTTTCTATCATTTTAGTTGAGCAAAATAAAATGTACTTACACTACATTTATTATTTAAACTTTGCTTCCTTTGATCTCGGAATTACAGAATCACAGCAAGCAGTCAGGAGCCATTTTGTAGACACTGTTATCAAGACAAGTTGCGTATCACCCCAAAATCTTGTGTATGTACCAGAATTTGGGACCTTCTGCCCATGCGCAGTCCCCTTACAAATTATAGAGCAATAGGAGGGAGGAGGAATGTGAGGATGGCAGTGACATGTAGGAAGTACTGAATGGAAAGTGAAAGTAATTGAATGTCTCAGGCATAAAGTCGGGCAGATATTTGATTGAGAGCTCAGATATTTAAACACCTTTACAATAGGTATGGATGCTTTAATGAAAAAAAAAAAAAAGAATTTGGGTTCCATGTTTAATTTGCAAACAACTTTTATTATACAGCTTTTTCTGTGTAGGTGACAGGTCTGCTTTAAAGGAATTGACCTTTAATTGCCGATGGTTACACGAGTACAGCTGCTGATTTCCATTTTGTTTGGGGTTGTTTCTTGTTCATGCAGGAAATAATGGACCGCATTTATAAGAATGTCATGAGCAAAGTGGCCACTATGAGCCCAGTACAGAAAGGCCTTTTTTCCCTGGCTTACAACTACAAGATGAAGCAGATTTCCAGAGGTTACAGCACTCCTGTGTGTGACAGGTATGGATATTTAGTGGTCATGCACAGCATCCACTTTACTCCAGGGGACATTAATCTGTGCCTACTACATAAGAGTGCATATGTATAGATAGATTTATGGTGTATTAAATGAATACAAGGAGATACAGGTATGGGATCCGTTAACCAGAAACCAATTATCCAGAAAGCTCCAAATTACTGAAAGGCCGTCTCCTATAGACACCATTTTATTCAAATAATCCAAATTTTTTAAAAATATATATTTTTTCTCTGGAATAACAAAACAGTACATTGTACTGATCCAAACTAAGATATAATTAATCCTTTTTGGAAGCAAAACCAGCCTATTGGGTTTATTTAATGTTTACAATATTTTCTAGTAGACTTGAGGTATGAAGATCCAATTTATGGAAAAATCCGTTATCCGGACAACCCCAGGTCCCAAGCATTCTGGATAACAGGTCCCATACCTGTATACTCGAGTCCAAATAATAAGATATTGCTTCATTAATTTATCATCCCCAGGAATCTTTATATTTAACTTTAACCTACCGTAACTGTAACTTTGAAACTTTCATTTCCCATCGTGTTTGTATACGGAGCTAGCTACTAGAATCAGTTTGAAAACTTGTGGCTTGCAAGCCATTTGGATAAAGGATATTTGATCCTGCTTTTGCTTGTTGGATGATGATCCTTATGATTTGCTGGCATAAAATGTTTGCTATATGAATGGAAATATGCCTTTTTTTTTACGGAGAAGTAACCCCTAAAAAGAATTATGATTAAAAATGCCATATTTTATATAATGAGCTTATGACACCAGCCAAACATTGATCCAGGACTTCAAACTTGTCATAGGGGGTCACCATCTTGGAAAGTGTCGGTGACACTCACATACTCGGTAGGTTCTGAGCAGCTGTTGAGAAGCTAAGCTTAGGGGTCATTGCAATTTATCAAGCCGAAAATTAGGTTTGTCTGTAATATAAGCTGATGCTACAGGGCTGATGATTAAATTCTGATGCTAATTACACTGATTTTTGTGCTGCCATGCAGTAATCTAGCTGTATTAATTACTAATCAGCCTTATATTGTGACATTTCTATTCTATGTGTACTGTATATTGTGAGTGGGTCCCTAAGCTCAGTAAGTGACAGCAGCACAGATCACTTGCAGTGAATAGCAGAAAAGAAGATGGGGAGCTACTGGGGCATCTTTGCAGGCACAGATCTTTACTGCTAAAGAGCTGTGGAGACCTTTGGGCTGGTACAGAAAATAATGTACAATATTTCTTGCCTATTTCTTTAGTTAAGCTTTAGTTCTCTTTTAAGCATCAAAGGTGAAGTAAAGGCCCTGGCCCAGCAAATTTTACTTTTATACTTTACACCATATTGACCAGAACATGATGTTTTCTGGCTTGTTTTGGTGACCATATCCCTTAAACACTCCATAGACTGTTTGTATTGTACTGTATGTCTTTCTGGGATTTGAATATTCTTTCATTTGACCCAAGTCAGCCTTTCACATAGGGAGCAACTAGTGTGCACAGATTTCCTGCCACGGTAACTTCCAAGAATCCCATAAACATCACAGCTGCCTCTCCATGGTCTGTTTGGGACAGAACAATAATATTTGGTCAAGTGTTCTAGGGAAAGTCTTCTCATACTGGCCTTTGCATCATCTGATGCCTTGACATACATTTCCTTATTTATGCTTGAAAGTTGAGAGTGAGGCATCAGTTCTAATCTCAAATGATCTGGTAAACAGATCAACAGATACAGTCTAATTACTTACTGTGCTGTTAACCCAGGCCTCATACGTTAAGTTGGGTTTAATATTTTTCTAGGGATTTTTTTTAAGCCAAAGCATTATCAGCAATGCTATAACTAGCTTATTTTATTGATCCTTTACATTATTTTGAATAATTATTGTTTTGTTTTTGTTTTTTTGGATGGAGGGGTGAATTTCACACTATTGTAAAAGACATGAAGAGACAGATTAAAATTTGCTGTTTCCTTTACTTTAAAAGGGTCGTGTTTTGGAAAGTGAGGAAGCTGCTAGGAGGGAAGTTGCGAGTTCTGCTGTCTGGTGGAGCCCCACTTTCTGCAGCCACCCAACGTTTCATGAACATTTGTTTCTGTTGCCCAGTGGGACAGGGATATGGCCTGACCGAGACCTGCGGAGCTGGCACCATCACAGAAGGTAAGTGTTGCCATAATTTGTGGGAAGCACATAGTCTCCTTGGTTTGTTATTATACACTTCAACCATATCAACTTATCATAAATGCAAATAATTGTTGGCTTTAATTTGCACTTCACCTAAGCATCAAATACCATTTTATCTGGTGCATGTTTTTCAGTGTGGGACTACAGCACTGGCAGGGTAGGAGCACCATTGGTCTGTTGTGAGATAAAGCTAAAGAACTGGGAAGAAGGTAAGTACTTAACACAAATTCCTGCATATTTGTCCCCTGAATTGTGACCAAGATCTTAATTATAGCTTAATTATAGCTTGTTATATTGTGTCAAAGTTACAGTTAGGTTAAAGTTAAATATAAAGATTCCTGGGGATGATGTTGCTAAATACGCCAGCAGGTTTGTTTTTATCTTAATGTAAATAATATCAATGCTTTCCACATTCCCATCTTCCTGAGCCAGCAACTGTTCAATTTAAAGGAAAATCATATAGTTTGTATTGTGTCTTTTTCTATAGATTAATAAACCATATTGTCCTTAATAGCAGCATGTTGGTCATATATTGGGTCACAACTGTGCTCTACTTGCCTGATGACTGGATTTGACATTCTAGCCCCTGGATAACAATCGTTCTGCTGAACACATTCCATTCTTTTATTTCTCTATTACAGGCGGGTACTATAACACAGATCGGCCATGTCCAAGAGGTGAGATCCTGATTGGTGGACCCAACGTTACCATGGGCTACTACAAAAACCAGGTCAAGACTCGGGAGGACTTTTTTGTGGATGAAAATGGACAGCGCTGGTTTTGCACTGGGGACATAGGGGAATTCCTTTCTGACGGTTGCTTAAAAATCATTGGTGAGCTTTTATTCTACAGCTGAAGAGAACCATTTTAATTTAACCTCTGAAGCTTCTTTGCTGCAAAATGTTCATTTAGGCTAAGTAGCAATGTCATGGCATGAAGCCCAAAAGTGTTCCCTGCCAGGTTTATTTGCAATCCATTGATCTGATTGGCTGGCATGGTACATCCAGTATGCTTAACAACGTGCCAATGAAATCCATTGTTGCTACACATCAAGTCGCTAACTGGGCAGCGTTTACTAAGAGAGGTGGGGGTACAGCAATTCACTGACTAAGACAGTATCTGGGGAAACTAAGGATCAGAGAAGCACAACTTCAAAAGCTGTAATCTTTGAAACAGTAATTTTATTTTAAAATGAAGGTTGCTCAAAGGAGAACTTCCTCATTAAATATAAAATGTTTTTAGTAGCCTTTAGGCATGGTATGCCACATTTACAGAGAGACTACTAATCAGAAGCAGCTCCTGGCCCCCAGTATTCTGCATAATGGTCATATACCTGTATAACAATCAAGAACAGACAACAAATTGGTATTCATCCCGTGTCCTCACTTTTTACCACTCAGACTAGGGCCCTTCCTTAAAGGAACAGTAACACCAAAAACTGAAAGTGTTTTAAAGTAATGAAAATATCATGTAGTGTTGCCCTGCACTGGTAAAACTGGTGTGTTTGCTTCAGAAACACTACTATAGTTCATATAAACAAGCTGCTGTGTAGCAATGGCGGCTAAAAACGGCTAAATGGCACAGGATAGATAATGGATAACAGATAACACCATTAGACAGACAGAGCTTATCTGCTGTCTGCTGTGTAACTTGAGCCTTTTCTCCTTTGAATGGCTGCCCCCATGGCTACACAGCAGCTTATTTATATAAACAATAGGAATGTTTCTGAAGCAAACACAGCAGTTTTACTAGTGCAGGGCAACACTGCATTATATTTTTATTACTTTAAAACAATTTAATTTTTTGATGTTACTGGTCCCAGGAGAAGGAAAGGCTAAAATGAAGTAAGCTTTATCAGAAAGGTCTATATAAATACACCAGTAAACCCTCAAAGTAATGCTGCTCTGAGTCCTCTGTCAAAAGAAACACAACATTTCTTTCCTTTTATCATGTACTCATGGGTTTCTTTATCAGACTTCCTGTTTTCAGCATAAACCTCCAGGGCAGGGATTGAGCATGCTCAGTTTGCTTCACACCCTCTCCCTCCTTCCGTCCCTGCTGTAATCTGAGCTCAGAGCTTTAAGTGAGCAGGGAGAGACTCAGGCAGGAAGTGATGTCACACCAAGATTATATGGCAGCTGCTATCCTAAACAAACAGAGACAGTGTCTAGAGCTGTTTACTCAGGTATGGTAAAGCATTCTGCAGAATAAATATAGCATTCTAGCTTGCACGATTGTGGCTAATCTGTTGGCAATATACTGTCTTGGAGCTTTCCGTCTCCTTTAAAGGGGAAGGAAACCTAGTCGGCGCAAACCCCCCACCCCCCCCTCCCGTTTGTTGCCCATCCTCCCTCCTGGCCTACCCGTCCCGCTGGGCAAATGCCCCTAACTTGTTACTTACCCTTCTGCGCAGGTCCAGTCCAGGGAGTTCACAGACGACATCTTCTTCCACGCGATCTTCTTCCTGCTGTGAACGGCGTTTTGGTGCATGCGCAGTAGGATCATTTCACCGGTACGGATCTACTTCGCATGCGGCAAAAGTCACGCGCATGCGCAGTAGATCATACCGGCGAAATGATCCTACTGCGCATGTGCCATTCAAAGCAGGAAGAAGATCGCATGGAAGAAGATGTCGTCTGTGAACTCCCTGGACTGGACCTGCGCAGAAGGGTAAGTAACAAGTTAGGGGCATTTGCCCAGCGGGACGGGTAGGTCAGGGGGGAGGGTGGGCAACAAACGGGGGGGGGGGGGGGGGGGATTTACGCCGACTAGGTTTCCTTCCCCTTTAAGCAGCATTCACTTGGGGTGAATGCTAATTTACCTGTATGGTTTTGGAGGGTGGGAAACCCCCAAGCTTGGAAAAGAACACACAAACCCCTTCCTGGAATATAGCCTATGACCCCAGCACTGCAAGGAATCAATGCTAACCACTTTTGGCAGATGCTGGCCAGCAAAGATGGTGCTGCACCAAAAAACTACAAAATATTCTGTTTTCGATGGCAAACTTTGGCCAGCATATAACAACTATGTAAAGCAGTTCTGTCATGGTTAAAGTGAGTTGTTCCAGAATGACAGTGCCCTTTTCCATTGCACAAGTGGTCACTGAACTATAGGCATAACCTTTCAATAAACTAATCTCAGCTGCAAGTTGTTGCTAGGTTCTAAAGCAAAGCCTAAGGTAGCAATTTCTATTGAAAACTAATGAATACCATGGAATAATGGTTTGTCTCACTACAGACTCTGGAAGTCAATATGCATTAATGTCCCAATGGTTTATTATTTTTTATACTGGCAGTTATTATAAGACATATACATCTGTGTATATACCAAGCCATCTATTTATATATCCACATTCTGTAGTCATTAAGTCAATTGTAGCTGATGCAAAGCATTTTTCTGTCCATTGCTTATTGACTGTCTATTCACTAAAGTGACTCCATTGATCAGTATGAGTTCAGTGAATAGGTTTTGTGCTGAACATGCCGGTCATGAAAAAGCTATAGTTATTGACATTTCTTGAGCCAAACAGGGAAACTCGATCTACTCCATGTTTGGTTCTTGCAAGGTAGTTAATTTATTTTTAATATTTTAATCTGTATGAGCTATTAGATGGATTTATGTATGTATGTATGTATATGTATGATAAAAAGCATTTTTAATTAGTGGGCTGGCCAGCCACACAAAAAAATTAAGGTGAACGTATGGATATAAATTGATTACAGAAAACCCAGCATATTTTTTTAAATAATTAGATCACCATTGTGCAGATAATCCCCTGCTGCCTCGCAAGGACCAAACATGGAGAAGCTGCAATTACCCTGTTTAGCTCAAGAAATAACAAAAACTATAGCTTTTTCATGATTGAAAGATTAGGCTCCAAGTATACTGGTATACTGCTCCTTTAAATGTATTTCCTCCCAAAATGCTCAATGCGTCGTTTGTATGGAACTTTGTCATAATGAGTATTTCCATTTGGGAACTGTAAGAAAAGATGATTATGTTACTCAATAAGGCATTTTCTCTTATTTTTAGCTTGAATTTATAACTCCAAATAAATATATATTTGGTATTTACGATGACACCCTTAATGGAAGGTATAATCTCCAGAGTTTGTTGCAATCTGTTAACACCTTTAATTTTTTTTTTCTGGTAGATCCTGTTAAACTAAAGACAACAGTCAAAAACCGCCTATAATTTAGTTCTTCTGGCACCTTTAGCATTTGTAGCTGCTGCGTGTAATCAGTAGGCTGTAACAGTTGTTACTAACAGCTCCATCATTTGGCTTCTGAGGCTCTACAGCTCTAGCGCACCTCTGGACTGTAAGGATTCTAAGTGGGGGATTTTGTAATCCAAGGTTGATTTATATACAACCCAAGGAATCGTTGCTTTTCTTTCGTGTTAAAGGAGAACTAAAATACAAAAAGATATAGGGGCCTATTACTAATGCATTGTACAATGAAATTAGGCAAAAACGGTGTAAAAAGTGGTGAATGACCACCAGATTTGCAGCCATGATTTTACACTCCTTCAGTAAATTCCAGCAGAGGTTGCTCAGTGAAAAAGCAGGTAAAAAAAATGACTCTATATTTATGCCTCTTTTTTACACAGTGATGTGTGGCAAATCATTCTGCCGCTTTTTTAAACCACTTAATAAATATGCCCTTTAGTCTAAACTAGGGATGCACCAAATCCCAAATTCTTTGTGAAACATTCAGCCAACCACGGGATGAATTAGGGAAATGAGGGGTATAGAGAACTGCATGTTGCTACAAAAATTTTGGCTTCCTTGTTTGTGTGATGAAAATTTGCGTGGTTTTTTTTCGGGTTTGGTTTGGCCAGGCACTTTGATTTGGCTGAATCCAGCTGAAATGGCGGAATCTTGGCCGAATCCTGGATTTGGTGCATCCCTAGTCTAGATATGTTACACCATATAGTTTAGACTGCTGTAACAGCCCAAGGCCCCCACATCCCTTTAGCAGTGAAGATCTTGGCTTTATAAGTATCCCCCTACCTTCTTTTCTGATTCACAGCACATTATTGGAGCTGCTGTCAGTTACTGAGCTTTGGGACTGACTCACAATATATAAATTCAAGATACAAGGATGATTAATCATTAATTCAGATTCATACATTTCAACAACCACTAAACTTAGCTTCCCACCAGTAGCCTCGATCACACAGTCTTATGCAATAAAGGACAGTTTTTGTGGAAGACTATTAAGGCATGGTTCTTTATGGTTATAGGGCAGCAGAACCTCTGGGCTGGTGCAGAAACTAGTGTTTCAAACACACTATTTCTAACCATATACTTTTTAGGATTTAGTTCTCCTTTAGAGCACGAGGTCACTCTAAATTGCTTACTACTTCACCAAACACCAAAAACTTTTTCTTTTTAAATATAATTTTATAAAATATGTCTGTAATGCCATGTGGTGTTGTATTAAGTTGGAATGGTCCCTTCACTAGAGCTGATTATCGGGGCTTCAGGGGTTAATGTGGCATTTATAACGCGTCCAAATGCAGTAACACAAAGCGCTTTTAGAAAGTTAATTGAGTGGAATGAGCTGGGGAGATACTTGTTGAGATGTCTTTTATCCCCATTTTATGTAGATCGGAAGAAGGACTTGGTAAAGCTTCAAGCAGGGGAGTATGTTTCTCTGGGAAAAGTGGAGGCCGCTCTGAAGAACCTTCCCATTGTTGACAACATTTGTGCGTATGCAAACAGGTAAGTCCCAGCCTGTGGCCCTACATCTGCTCCCCAGCTACATCTCCCAGTGTCACTAGGTGTTCTTCAGAACTATGTGGAGATGCCATGAGTTAGGACATATTGTTTAGACCTTCAGCACAATTATGTCTAATTGTAATGTTTTATCTGTATATTAACTTTAGAGCAGAGACACACGCTCAGATTCGGGGAGACTTAGTTTCCCGGCGATAAATCACCTCTTCTTCGGGGCGACTAATCTCCCCGAACTGCCTCCTGCCGGCTAGAATCTAAATCACCAGCGGGGTGGCACTCTGAGTGCTTCTGAGTCGCCCGAAGTTTCCTTGTGAGGCATTTACATTCTAGTGGCAGTTTGGGGAGATTAGTAGATTTGTTGCTTGGCGACTAATCTCCCTGAATCGGAGCATGTGTCTCTGCCCTAAAGCATGTTACAGGTGGACATGTTCTCTGTTTTTTTTAAGAATAGTATAAAATGAATGTACAGGTAGTACAATGTCATTCTCTGTTACAAATACTCGGCAAGTGAATTCAAATAGTCAAGTCTAATGACTCACTGAGCTGAAACACTGTAGCTGACGCTTTGTATTTACCACATGCACAGGATAATTTTGCCAACATTAGGCTCTGGTCCCGACATTCCAGTTACTAAACAATAAGGATGATCTCAACCACCTTGTATGACATGTTTGTATTTCACATTGTTCCATATTCCTAGAAACCTCCCATTTGTGACTAGTCTTTGAATGACTGGAACCAGCTATTGTAATTAAGGGTATGCTGTCATAAAAATGACGACAGGGTGACTGAAAGAATGCAGTGTGAAGTAATGTTCAATGTCATAAATTTGGGGGCCCGGGCCTCCCGTCTAGGTCAAGATTGTGGGCCCCTCTACAGAGGAAGCAGACCAGGGCCCCCTGCAGCTGCAGGGTCTGCTTATTTTGTCTTTACCCCGTTGGTAGTGTTGTGCCATTTTATTTCTGTTCTGAAAAGTTAGTCAATTTTGTATTGGCTTAGGGAACTGCCTGTAATATTTACCTTCTTACTTTTCATGAATAACGGAAAGAAAACTATCTTTATAATGGTGCATTTAGTCACATGTTCTACCTGAAACCTTCTGTCAACATCATGGCAGGATATTGTTAACATTTAGTTCCATTGACCAGTTAGTGCTGCTTTAGGAGATCTCCTCGGGGCCAATTGGCAGGTTAGAAAGTTTGAAGTGCAGGCCATACCGTTACCTGTGAGCTGTTTGAGAATACACGTGAAAAAATATGGTACTGGCTAGACAGGTTGTTTGTCCATTTGTTGAAATACAAAATTAAAAATGCCGAAATCCCAAATGCCCATGTTTATTACAGTGACCAATCCTATGTCATTGGCTTTGTGGTACCAAACCAAAAGGAGCTGTTGAAGCTGGCGGAGAAGAAGGGTGTACAAGGATGCTTGGAGTCTCTCTGCAACAATGCTATCATGGAGAGGGAAGTGCTGAAGGTGCTTGCTGAGTCTCCTGCAGCAGGTAGGTACCCCCTGATTCAAAGCTGCCAGTCTAGAGTTGCCACAACAGGGAAACATTAGTCCTTTTATGGTTTAGATATAAGATGCACTTTTAAAAATGTACCTACCCTGAACAGGTTTCTTAAAATCCTAATTGCCTGCTTTAATCATTGATAGCCACCCTAGAGAAGTTTGAGGTCCCTGCAAAGATCCGTCTAGCTTCTGAACCTTGGACCCCTGAGACCGGACTGGTGACCGATGCCTTCAAGCTCAAGCGCAAAGAACTGAAGAGTCACTACCAAGAGGACATTGAGCGGATGTATGGGGGGAAATGAAGTACGCTTTCCATTCCATCCAGGAAGGCCACTTATTTATTGCTCCCTTTGAAGGCCCCTCTTGCAGCCATTGGGTCTAAATCCGGCAAGTCTGTTACAAGGACCTGAGATCAAAAATGGAAAAGCTTGAACTTCCCTGTTGCAAAACCGTAAACCAAACCACATTATAAAAGGAAAACCTTTGTGATGAAACAAAAACTAGAATTTAACTTTTTAGTCTGTAGTTGTAGATTTGGGGGTACTCTGCAGATTGCAGCCTTCTGCTGAGTTTCTAGTGAAATAGGAGTGCTATCTCAGTGGTCTGTATTTTCGTTGCCCTAAGAACAGAGACTGTTTTCCAGATACAGAATTTTGTGCAATATCTGACCATTCTTCTGCCTTACATGCTGGAATCGACAAAACTGGAACTTCGATCTGCGAGGCACAGGGCAAATGAGTCGCTTGCAGGTACAATTCTGGGCCATTTTATAAAGATTTTCTATTTAAAGCAGCAGTCTGCAAGGTTATTTTTCTATTAAGTCAGCGATATACAAACTTAAATATGCGCAATTCTCTCAGGTAAATCTACTTTAAACAGCCCCCCACTGTGCCTAAACTTTTTATTATACCCAGGGAAAGATAGGGGCCCATTCACCCTATACAGGCATTCACATACAGACTTGACAAGGAAAGAACATCAAACATGGACTGGAATTGAAAGGGAAACCTTTTTAACTCGAGTTTTTTTTTTAATATATATTACTAATGTAGTCTGTGGCAGGAATAGAAGTTGCAGACACTCCCAGCAACCACTGGAGTTGCCAAGTCTATAAAGTCTAAGTAGAATTTGTGTTCACACTGTAGCTCTGTTTATCTGAAGGTCTTCTCCTGACATTGTTTGCCCCTTCTGCACCACAATAATTGGCGAATCACTGCACAGACCTGCCAGACCTGCTTATTTTTTTTTGTCCCTAATTGTGCTGGAAACCCAATCTGGGTCATATTCATAAGTTCCAAGAAAAATTTGATGGCTTTCTCTTTGAAGTAACCATTCTGCTCAGTCTGAGTACCTTCAGTGTTAATAAATAAACCAAGCACAGAGCAAGTACCATCTAATCATGTGAGAAGTATCTCCTCCACTGCATCCACATGAATCTTCCTTTCCCCTACATGGAGGGTGCAGTTGCTATTTACACACTGCTGCTATTTAGATCAGCCAAGGACCTCTACACATTGATCCAACTAGCAGGTGTCTAGCAAAGTAAAGGTGACCATACACGGGCAGATTGAAACAGCCGATATTGGTCCATTAGATCGATTCGCTTAAGGTGGCCATACACTGATAGATCCGCTCGTTTGGCGATGTCGCCAAACGAGCGGATCTCCCTCCGATATGCCCACCTTGAGGTGGGCAATATCGGGCAGATCCGATCGTGGGCCCTAGGGCCCAACGATCGGATCCTAGCTTTCACAAACGGGCGGTCGGATCGCGGGACCGCATCAACGAACAGATGCGGCCGCGATCCGACGGGATTTTTAACCCCATCCGATCGAGATCTGGCCGACTTTCGGCCAGATCTCGATCGGGGAAGCCCGTCGGGGACCCCAAACACGGGCCAATAAGCTGCCAACACGGTCTGTCGGCAGCTTTTATCGGCCCGTGTATGGCCACCTTTACAGTATCTGCCAGTGTATGGGGGCTACCGACTGGTCTCCCCGATCAATAACAGGCCAAAAATCAGCCAGATATTGATTGACTAGTTGATGTGGTCCTGCGCCCATTCTCTCCGATGTAATCCGAACTTTTACATTAACAAGATTTCGCCCTAACATTTGTGAGCGTATCTGTGTATGATCCAACTTACTGTGTGTGCCCATCTTAAAATGGAGGGCATTTTTATTGAGCTTAAGATGGCCACACATTAAAAGATCGTGTGGCAGGGTCACCAAACGCACAGATCTTTCACTGATAATGCCCACCTTCAGAGAGACGACAGAGATACGCAGGCTGTGAGAGTGAGGACTGCATCAATTAGCTTATACAGTCCTCACTCAAACAGGATTTTTAAAGCTGTCCAATCGATTTCTGGTCTATTTTCTGCAAGTTATCAGTTGGGTAGGCCCATATGGGCAGAAAAGCTGCTGATTGAACTAAAGGGGCTGAATAAGCAGCAAAAATGTACCCCTGTATGGCCAGTCTCATTGAAGTTGTACCTCTAACAGTCTTTAAGGGTAGGATTACATTGGCGTTTTCTGTGCGATCCGACGCGATGCACAAAAACGCAGGCGTCAAGTCGAATGCGAGGCAAGTAAGATAAGATATACAAATGTTGGATGGTGTCGCAGTGTTGATCCAACACGACACGACTGTCGGATGCAGGCTCAGCGTCTATATCAGACAGTCGTGTCACGTCAACGATGCAATACCATCCAACATTTGTTTATCTTATCTTACTTCCCTCACATCTGACTTGACACCTGCGTTTTTGCGCAGCACATCAGGTTGCACAGAAAAAGCCCATGTAATCCTACCCTAAAGGAAGTTTCCTGAAAGACACCACATGCAACAACATTGGCTTGCTTGCTCATCTGCATATTATATGGTAATTACCTCTGCAGCAAAGCTATTTAGCTTTCCTCAATTTACCAATCAAAATATAGGCATGCCTGTCCACAGTCGTAGTATATAACAGCTTCGTATGGAGAAAGATAAAATAAAATGAATAGAAATGTAGTGATGCCTTGTAATATTACCTTCTTGAGACTTTTCATTAACAAGTGCTAGTGTTTCCTTTACAATCTGCAGCCACTATTAAGGACTGTTTCGCATATCATATCTATAAAAACGTTTATTTTGGTAGCACTCTCCTTGGCAAACATATGAAGTTGAGAAAGAATGAGAATTGTGTCACTGACAACCAACACTGAGATTGGGTACCAGATAAGAACAAAGGGTTTTAGCTATGTTTCTCAGTATTTTATGTTTTTACTGTGAATGTGCTGCTTTACAATGCTGAAGAAATTATTTTCTGAAATATTTGGAGACCCTCTTGTTGCACCCACTTCTTTATGATGGCCCTATGGACTTCCATATTGAACTACAGCAAACCATCTAGGGCCAGAGTTTCAGTTCTAGGTCATAAGAGTTTAAAGCAAGAGGTAATAAACCATAGTTACCTGCCTGTGCCCCTTTGTCTGATTATGTTGCTCGACTATGACATGTGGCATCCTCTGTCTCTCTGGAGGTTGCTGAGTTTGGAGCTCCCATTACTGCGACATTTTCTCCTTTATTGGTTATACAAGGCTGTATCTTTCTGTTAAAACCTGTCCATGGGAGCGTTGCCGATTTTTGCACATTATTTGCTGGGGTTTATCTGAAGCAGCAGAGTCTGGAAAAGAGGATTACTGGCTTCCATTCAACTTTTGTTTTTTATGAACTGACTTTACTTAACTCTGTAAATTATATCCATTCTACAGAAAGTCTGACATATGTGTGGTCACTGACCTATACGTCTTGCTGCAATGTGGGCTGTTCAGTACCAAAAGAACGCTGTCTCTAGATGTTACTCCATCCTAGGACCATCAATGCGGACAAAACCCTCAAACATGGAACAAGTGCGATTTAAGCGACCCCCAAAAAATTATTTTTATGTACCCAAGAACTATAATTCCTATCTTGAAATCACAGACTGCTGCTTTAAATATCTATCAAATCAGACCCAAACCAGTGCAAGAGGCGGTGAGATTTGTAGATGATCAAAAACAGCTTTGTACAAAATGAATCTTGACAAGAGGAATCCAGGGTTATTGCTTCCACTTGGGCCTTTTGGGTGTTTTCCCCCTGAACACTTGAGTGGTGTACTATATGTAAATGTGTGTGTTAGCTGTTCTGTGATATCTTTTTAGCATTGTATTTGTGCTCTGATACAATAGCCTATAGTTAAACACAGGTGACTATTTATGTATCAGCCAAGCCCTTAATCTTTGCAGTCTCCGGTGTGTTGTGTTATTTGTGCTTTCTCGGTTCTGATTGGGTTTGTTTGTGGCTGAAAGAAAAAAAAAAAATAATAAGCAAAAGGGTTATAAGTGCACAAAGAACATGACTGCTCATTAGCACCTTGCCTTTGGCTAGGCACATAGTAAACGGAGCCCTCCAGTTTGCATGAAATGGGCAAGGTCATGCTGGCACCATTTATTGACCGTTTGGCATCAGATTATATTCACTCCATTTTAGTGGTAAAAAAAAAAAAATCCATCATTTACAAGTGGAAATTTCGCTTCCTTAATAGGTAATTGGTGTATATCCCATATTCTGCCATGTTTACATAGTAAATTTGCTGACTTAATATAAGGGGGGGGGGGTAGACAAAAAATAGCTGTCTGCTGTATCACTTGTACTTTGACGTCTGTTTAAAGTGTGACTTTCCTGCCTGGATAGATGTACTTTCCCAAAACACATGGGTTTACAGTAATAGTAACTCAACAGTTTCTCCTTATTAACACACAATCTGCTAGGAAGGTGATCAAGAAATACAGGAGAATTTAACCCTGTCCTTCTATCACCCTCAGATTATATTCTAAATAACACACAAGTACAAAGATTCCATAAAATTGTAACAACAATAGAGGCTGGTGAAAATGCTAACTTTGCTGTTGTGTCTCCAGCACAGACAGGTATGGGCTTTCCACATACTAAAGGGGGTGGATATGTTCCCATGAGCTGTTACTAATGTACATGCTTGGCGTAAAAACTCAAATTCATGATCTCCTGGCTACATTGAATCAGCTTATGTATACACTCCACAGCTAGAAACAATGCCTTAAGATGGCCATAGACGCAAAGATTTGATCATACGAATCTCCGTTTCATACGATTTTCAGGCTGTGTGTAGAGTGTTCCAACATTTTTCGTACCGTGGCAATCGGTCGTTCAGATGGGTTAGAAAATTTCTGTCGGCTACCGATAATATCTCTGAATGTATTGCTGATCCGACGATATAATTGTGAGACTGTCACTAGCTTTTGTCGGACATAAACTTTCATACGATTGCTGTCAGGGCCAGAACATCGTTTCATTTGTTCTTTTACTACTTTATTTGATCTGAATGGTTAGTGGCAGGTCGGGAGATGGCACCGAACGATCGTCGGTCCGATATGAAGATAAATCTGCACGTCTATGGCCAACATTAACTCTCAATAGTAAGCAGCTTAAATGTGTTTTTATAAATCTGTATGCTCAGTTACCCTTTATATAGTATTGTCTGCCCACTGCATGGGAATAGTATTCAGACATTTCTGCAGAAACAAGTCTGCTGCTATGCCATAGGATCCCGATGACTGCTCTGTATAGGTGGAAGCGGTAAATATGCTTCAGGGAGGGTAAAAGAACATGCATTGTCCAGGTTTTTAATGAGTGATCTATATATTCATTTTACCTTTTTTTATTGTCCTAATTGACTCTTTCCCAAAGAGTTGAATACAGGGTCAAGCCCCAGAAGAGAAAAATGAGCAGTCGCCTCTACCAAAACGTATAAAATTGTGCTCATATCTTTGAAATTATCATAAAGGAGTATTGTTTTTTTGTTTGCAATTGTAACTGCATTCTCTGCGGATATGATTGTCCCCTGGTTATTTGCTAATGTGCTCCAGCAGTTCATGTATACAAACATCCAAACAATCCATCAAGTCTCCTTCCGTCTTCTCAGTGGCCTAATACATTTGGACCATTTAGCAGCCGTAAGATGCACATTCCACTATTGTTTCATCTTTGTGCACTACCCTATTATTATTGTGATGCACTCGTGCTTCTGTGAAGCAGCTTCCCTAGCTGATATACAGCTTGATGTTCAGCCATGACCATAATGCTGAATAAATTAACCAATGACCTAGAGTGCCATTTAATCTTGAGTGTAGAAGAGTGGAGTGATTGTGCTGCAATGCTTTGGTGACTACTCCAGTGTGTAGGCAGCAAGCTGCTTTGTGCCCAGGAATGAGAGTTGGGGCACCTTTTAGAAATGTATTAAACCTGTGTTAACAGAACACCTGCTTCCCAAGTATTTGTATACTGTGTAACTTACCCTTTCAACTCTTTGTTCCTTTTTGTGTGGAATGTCTTTTTTTTTTTTAAGGTGTTTTCAACGGGTTCTGTTAAAAAAACAACAAAAAAAAACAAAAAAGGAAGCAAATGTCACTTTTGGGTTCTGCTAAGTCAAGTTTATTTATTTGTAACTAAATGGTTTGAAGTTTTCCAATAAACTCTGTGAATGGATTCCCTGCTCTGTGCTCATTTTCCTGGGAACATCTACTGTATTTGTATAAAATTGTAGGCTTGAAAAGTCCCATATTGAGAAAACCACATGGAATAAATGTTGATCAGAAATGGAAATCTGCTTTTCATATTCACTAGGTTTTCTTCCCCAAAAATCCAGTTTATTTCTTCTAGGGATACACCGAATCCAGGATTCTGCCTTTTTTCAGCAGGATTCGGATTCGGCTGAATCCTTCTGCCCAGCCGAACCGAATCCTAATTTGCAAAAACAAGGAAGTAAAAAAAATGGTTTCCCCTTCCCACCCCTAATTTGCATTTGCAAATACCAAACCCCTAATTTGCATATGCAAATTAGGGTTCGGCAGAAGGATTCGGGGGTTCGCCGAATCCAAAAAAGTGGATTCGGTACATCCCTAATTTCTGCATCACCTCAAACAGGGACAACAGAAGAGAGATTTCTCCCTTGTAATCCCCTATTTTTTTATTTTATACTGTGAATAGTAGGGAGTGTACTTCTAAAGGATTGTAAAAAGCTTTACCAAACACTACCATTTTTTGGCCTCTGTGTAAAATAAATAAATAAAGCTAACAAGGGACCTTTCCCCAGAATCCCCTCTTTTTTTAATTTTTGTGCTGAAATGCCAGCATCAACTATGTACCAGGCTCTGTTATGTCTCATTGGATTCCCTAACATGTGCTAGTAGTGTACCGGACACCTCTCACCTGCAATCCCTCTTCACTCTTGTACCAATGTGCTGATATATGCCCTCTCTTTATTGTCATCACCTCTAGCCTGTGCAAGCAGTGCATAACGCCACTACCACAATATGTTCTCTTATTTCTACACTTACCATCTATTAGTAGGATTCCAAGGAATCCTCTTGCTTGAATATGCAGGTGGCATACTGGGGATTTCAGCTTGTGAATAGCAGCAATGATCCAGGACTTCAAACTTGTCACAGGGGGTCACCATCTTGGGAAGGGTCTGTGACACTCACATGCTCAGTGGGCTCTGAGCAGCTGTTGAGAAGCTAAGCTTAGGGGTCGTCACTAATTATCAAGCAGAAAATGAGGTTGGGGAGCTTTGTGTGGCAAGGTGCTGTGCGCTCAGTTCCCTTTTGCGAAGTGTGCACAGGCATAAGAAACCCACCGCTGCTAGGTCGGCCATTAGCAAAGTAGCACAGGTCACCAAGCGGCATTCCAGGGGACATTCCAGGGGCCACAAGGCAAAGTTCCAAGAAGGAGAGACACTTCTAGGTAGCAGCCAAGATACCAAAGAAAGCCAAGAGAAGCCTTCCCCAGAGGGATCGGAACAGCCAGCACAAACGCTGCTCCACCAGCCAACACGCTGCTGTCAGTAGAATTGCCAGGGAGGAGAAATCAAACACTGCAGGATGGATGGTCGCCTTTTCTGAAGAGGACAGGAAGTGGAGTATCTGTAAGTTATTTCTTAATAAAGACTTTGCTATTTAAAAGTTTAATTTGTCTTGGTGTTTATTTTTCGTTGTATACTAACGAATTTTTTAACAAAAATTTTTGATGTTACTGGTCCTTTAAAGGGGACCTATCGCAAAAATTAAAATTTAATGTTAGCTTCAGCATACTGAAATAAGACATTTTCTAAATATAATCAATTAAATATTCTGTACCATTTCTGAAATAATCAACTTTATCTTCACCCTCTCAGCATCTGTTTCTCTTTATTCCGTCTTCATGCAGGAGTTGGGTGTCAGATATTCATTGACAGTTAGATCCAATATATCTTTTAAGGAGGCTGCTTTTGCCTAGAAGATGTATTAGAGCTCACTCTATTAAAACCACCAGACATCGTGTGTCTCTACGTGCAGGCAAAAGGCAGTTATTTTATTCGATTTTGATTTTACTGGAAGCAGATATTTGAGTGAGCTTAAATACATCTGCTAGGAAAGGAAGCCCCCCTATAGGATACATTGGATCATTCATCTGACACCCAACTGCTGCATGAAGACAGAAGAGAAACATATGCTGAATATAAACTTAATTATTTCAGAAACAATGCTGAATTTTCAATTGATTGTATTTAGAAAGTTTCTTATTTCTGTATGAGGAAGCTTATATTAAATTTTCATTTTCACCATAGTTCCCCTTTAAGCTTTAGTTCTCCTTAAAATAACTTAACCCATAGGGCATAGGTTGTGTCCCTGGAAAGCTCCTCTCCTGAACAGCACCAGCTCACTCCACCCACGGATGCCTCATTCACCTTACAAAATGAGAAGAAGCAGAGTAGCACATAGAGGTTAACAGACGCCGTATTGTGTAGCCAAATCTTCACTAACAACTGACTGTGGAGACTGCATGTGTTCAGTGCCAGAAATCTCTTACAGCAAAAGATTAAAAACTACAAGATGGCGCCTGTCAACACCGCTGCACTATTTTGCTTATTAATTTGTAAGGTAAAAGGGAGAATAGTGGAATTCAATGTTCTAGTTAGAGCAAATAGCTGCTTAGTGAGCTGGAAGGGTACTCTTCTTCATCTATTGGGAATAAGCTGTCAGAAACCAAGGAAGATGATTGGTCAGTTTAGCATCCAATATCTCTGCCTATTGGATTAATATGCACAGATGTTTCCCAGAGAAAATACAATTCCCACAGCCAAATAGTAGCATTAAGCGGTGGGCAGTTTAAAGTACAACATCAATAAATATCTTTCAGTTGAGAATATGAGTAAGCACTTAAACATTTTGGTAAGTTACAAAGTGCCGTCTCACTGTGAATGGCTTGAGTGTTCCTCCTTGTCCAGCAACCTAACATGTAACAAGAAACGCTTCATGTAGAGTTACTATGGGTATTATGTCCTCAAGGTCAAGTCCAGGCATTCCTGTATCCAGTCCCATATCATCCTATTACACAATATCATCCCCTTGCTTGGAAATATTCATTTCCTACATTATAAATCTGTCAGCAGGATAGTCAAGGGTAACCTCAAGGAGAACTGTGCAACATGTTCAGGGCACCCAAACATCCTGCTATTTATACATAAATACTTTTGATAGTGTTCCTCCGCTCCAATGTCATCTTCCAGTGACATTAACCGTATATATGCCCATTTGTTTGTTACTTCCATTACGACAGCTTTTTTCATCCACTTGCAGTCTGTTAGAAGGACATGCTAATGGTGGACAAGAAAAAGAAATCAATACCTAACTTCCAAGACACTGGGCACATTAGTACCTGGGCAGTAATCCATAGTAACCATTAGTTTTTTTTCAGCCAGGTGCACATCGAATAAGGAAAGAAAACATTTGGTTCCCATGGGTAACTACCCAGATGACAATTAGCCCAGTGTTTGGTAAAAAAAACGCATTGTAATTGGTTGTGTGCAACAAACTCTATCATTGTATCCACTGGGGAGTGCAAAAAAGGAACATTAACAAATAGAGACCACCACTCTACTTTTCCCATAACAAATAGAGACCACCACTCTACTTTTCCCATAACAAATAGAGACCACCACTCTACTTTTCCCATAACAAATAGAGACCACCACTTTACTTTTCCCATAACAAATAGAGACCACCACTCTACTTTTCCCATAAGAAATAGAGACCACCACTCTACTTTTCCCATAACAAATAGACCACCACTCTAGTTTTCCAATAACAAATAGAGACCACCTCTCTACTTTTCCCATAACAAATAGAGACCACCACTCTACTTTTCCCATAAAACATAGAGACCACCACTCTACTTTTCCCATAATAAAGACCACCACTCTACTTTTTCCAAAACAAGTAGAGACCACCACTCTACTTTTCCCAATTCTATATAATCAAGCCATCATGTAGAATGTCACATTTAGATATCTACAACATAATGGAAATCTGCTTTTCTGTGTTCCCTAACCATCCATTAAGCTTCTGGAATCGGTTATCACTGTGTATCCTCAAAAAGCTGTTTTGGTCTCCAGATCTCCAAGTGACATCACACAGGGCTATAAATTACACAAAGGTCCCCTATGACTCTCTTCATGGGGAGGACATATTTGTATGACAATACCATTAATTCTTTCATACCGTGCGAGCTCTGGAATGCATTAGCGGCTTAACTGCAGTTGCAGCGTATCTCTATCATAAGTGGTTCCAACTCGGCCATGAGAATAGGAACATTTGATATGTGTTAATACTTTATAAGACATGATCTTGTCCTAGGTCGATACAAGGCCACTATCTTGTATTACAGCAAGGACACTGTATATAATCAAAGTTATCAGACCTCTCTTTATAGAAACTTTCAGCATTTGCTCTTATGAAACTCTATGGTTAAACCTGGGAGGTCTCAGCGCAGATCTCCCTGTTCTGTTGGGATTCACCTTCTCAGATGACATTTCAGAAGCACATTAGGAGTGGAGTAAGAATGGTTGCAAATCCCCCCAGTTCATTGCCACATACAGCCAACTGACTTGTAGTAGAAAAATCCGGATCTATGTAATAGTTCATCTGTCTCTATCATTTCTCTCTCAGGAAAGAAGAGGATTGGACCATGCTAGTTAGTTAGATCTGAGAACAACAAATCTTAGTAACACATATACTGTATGTATAATATATGTATAACATGATGGGGATATTTATTATTCATCCTGCTGCCGAATTTAGCCACAAGTGTCTGACTGCAGGCTTGGTTGGATTTCCCTCTAGTCAATCAAGGGCCATTGGCAGAGGCTCTTGGGTGCCTATATAAAATCCAGCCTGCCATATAGCGGGTAATGTAGTAGTAATACACACAGATTGTCTTTATTGGCATGGCTGTGGTGTTTTGGTCAGAGCCAGGGGATGTAACTACAGAGGAAGCAGACACTGCGACAGGGGTGTCTAGGAGGTATAGGGGCCCCATGAGGCCCAAATTAATGGGTCATTTTTATATATATTGGTAAAACAGGACAACCTCTCGGGAGTTTGGGGGCCCCTCAAATTATTTTGCTGTGGGGCCCAGTAACATCTAGTTATGCCACTGGTCAAGGCACACAGAGCATTGGCTCTCAGCCTGCACTTTTTTGGGGGGGGGGGGGGTTTGCAGGCAGAAAAAAGCAGATACGCTCTCTTCTCCAGCTCTGGAGTTGCACTGAAGACTACAGCTTCCACTTGCATGCAGGTACAGGGAGTGGCGGTTGGCTTGAAAATGGCAGCTTTTGCGTTCGCTATATTTCATCAGCCTGTGGGTATACAGTATATGTGGGTATATATTTCACCCAATAATGCAGCTGTCCTACCTTGATTCCTGTGCCTTATAATGTGGAATGTCCCTTCTCACCCAATTGATGGCACAGTGACAAAACGTACTAATATAATGTATCTGATATACTGTATTTGAGTAAATGTTTTCCTTTGGTTGTATTCAGCGTTTTCCGCATGGGATCCCTGAGAGAAAGTCGACAAGATGGTGGCACTGTGCCCACTAGAGTAATACTATGAGCTGGTGCATATTTTCAGCAAAGTGGAGCGCAAGCCTAGGGTCAGAGGTTATTGGGGGTGTCTAACAAACTGGCACCCCCAGAAGCTTTTCCTTGTCTTTTTAAGGAAATAAATGGAAGGTAACATCATTTGAAAAAACTTTTGCTCCTGTTTAGGCAGAGAGCAAAGTTGTTCACCCCTGACACAATGCAGTCGGGACTTCTCTGTAATGAGCTCTGTCAGAGGAATATCTGTGTCCCCTCATGTAGTCTCAGACAGCATGTCTTTGCCTCATTGCCTCATGTAATCTGACAATGATGGATCCCAATGCCAGCTGCAGGGGTCATTTTCTGACCTGTAACGTGCCTATTTGTGTTACTCTGGGACTGCAAATCACTTCATACATAGAAACACACCCACAAATTGGTCTGGAAGTGATGACTTCTGGCTCAGGGCCTGAATTACAAGATACAAAATGTACTGACAGTTCAGAAATGAGTACTGCAATAAAATACAAGTAGTGTCTTTTTCTAGCTGTTTGTCTTCACGGTCAGTTTTGACTTTGGGTCTGATAAAGACCCCAAGCACAAACAGTTTGCTAGTCTCAGTATAGCTTGTGCAAACGCCAAACAAGGCAAAGGCTCGCCATCTGCATCTTGTAACCCAGTACGGAAAATGTTTATTAAGTACAAAAGTCGTTATGGAAAGGGATGTCACATTAGGGAGATATAATTTCTGAGCCATGCCAAGGCAGCTCATTAGTGTTCTAGCTAAAACACATGCAATATATATTAGGCAAGATTATGATGGCAACAGACACATCAGCCAATCCAGATTCCCCTGGAATAAAAAAGACGGCCAGAGGTCATTATTAACATTTCATTTCTAATCTAGATCCTTGTACAACATCAAAGGATTCTCCCAAAATCTCACCAAACCAGCCTTAAGGCCAACCCTCCTCCACTACTCTGGGCCTGCCTACTGGAAACCTTTGCCAAAATACTTGGGTTTCCTCCAAAAACAGGGCTAGCTTCCTAAGTGGAGTTGCTCTAGTTTGAAAACATAGTAGATAAGCAGCCCCTAACTGCAAAGAGGGGGTGCCTAGTTGGGTTAGTAGCCAGTAACTATGACCAGTATAGGAACCTTAGTATTGAGTTCATAATAACTTTGGTCTTCCATTCATCCTGCAGTGGTATTATATTGTCACAATGTGTGATATTGGACTCCAGAACCACATCTGTGTAAATAAAAGAGTAATGTTATTGCATTATTTAGGAGTAAAGAGTCAAATGTACCCCATGCCTTACTGCTGTGCAGCTATAAAGTGCTCCAGAACAGTGTCGAGTATATATAGCAAATTAAATGTAGCCTATGGAGAGTTTAGAGGGGCAACAGTGACATTGCAAACTCAGTACTAATTATCAGGGATAGCCAGGCTGGGTTTACTTTCTAATTTTCTAAATACACCAGAAATGTCATTTATTTATGCATCTATACAATAAATATATAAATAGATTGTCCAGGATAAGTCACCACATCGTCTTGTTCACGGTCCAAGGGTAACCAAAATTTGGAAAAACACTCAAAGTGAGTGAAAAAGATTTGCAATTGATAAATGCATTAGCAAGGTTTAGTAAAATTAAAAAAGATATTTATTAGGACAGGTGTAGCCTATACATGTCATAAATATTTTTTTAAATTTTACTAAACCTTGCTACTGCATTCATCACTTTGAGCGTAATGTTTTCTGGTAGGGAAATGGTTAAGAAATGCCCCAGTCTCTCAAGCCTCTGATTTAGCAATGAGAAAATACATAGTTGAAGGGTAAGTCAAATGGTACCAGTCACAGGGTTAAATGCATGTGCGTACGGGCTTCTGCCTCCTGCGGCATTCTCATCTGCTCTTTAGTGCTGAAAACTCTCACATTTTCCATTACAGCCATTATGTTCCTTACGACAGAGCCACGTGTCACTTAGGTATAAATAAACAGATCCCTGGGCTTGTTCCATAGTCACATTACTACTGTTAGAAGAGTTATGCTGCACAACAGCTTGGATTGCTTGCAGTTCAGCTGACACAGGTACAACATGGGGTTTAATCCTTATAATTATGTATATAACACCCTTCAGAATGCTCTGAATTAAGGGAAAGTGATCTGACATAAATTCATCACTTTAATTTTTAAAAATGTTTCTTTTCTCTTTAATAATAAAACAGTACCTTGTACTTGATCCCAACTAAGATATAATGAATCCTTATTGGAGGCACAACAATTCTATTGTGTTTATTTTAGTGATGCACTTTTTGGGATTCGTCAGAATCCCTGAATTCTTTGTAAAAGATTCGGCCAGATACGGAACCGAATGCGAACCCTAATTTGCATATGCAAATTATGGGCAGTAATGGAAATGGTGGTAAAACATTTTTTTACTTCCTTGTTTTGTGATGAAAAATTAAGTGATTTGCCTTTACCACCCTAAATTAACATATGCAAATTAGGATTCGGATTTGGTTCGGCCAGGCACAAGGATTAGGCTGAATTCAAATCCTGCTGCAAAACAAGGCCACATTTTTTCCAAATCCCGAGCCAAATCCTGGATTCCGTGCATCTCTAGTTTATTTAATGTTTATATGGAAACCCATGGCCCTGGGATTCTGAATAACAGGTCCCATACCTGTACTGATGCACTAATAAATCAGTTATATAGTGAAATATGTGCAGCTATTAAATGCAAGATATTTTGAAAAGTTTATAGATATCTTGCAGTTGTTAAAAAAAAGCGGCACAAAATCACACCAGGCAAAGGTACAGTGCCAATGGCTACCATAAATGTAGAAAGTTGAAACAGACTGGGACATAGGCAATGCATTTGTCTGCAATCACCCTTAATTGGTGCTGAATCACAACATGTTTCGGGAATAGATCCCTTTTTCAAGTGATCCCTTAAAAAAGGGATCTATTCCTGAAACATGTCATGATTCAGGGCAAAATTAAAGAGAACTAGAGAAGGAGCAGATACTGTATCTATAGTAATGCAGATTGCTACATAGATTTGCTCCTATGTAGATGCAAATATTTTTAATTTGTTGGGTTCTAAAAAGGCATTATTATAAAGCATAAATATTGTAAGATATATGTGTGAAGGATGAGAAAAGACCGTCATCCATCATCTTCAGTTCTTCAGACATCTTTCTAACATTGTCTCCATTTTGGCTCAGATGAGCAAAAACAATTCTTCCTTAGTCCAAAACAGAAGATGAAGTGGCCCCTGTATGTACACATTTTCCATGAAAAATTCAGTGAGGGATTTGATAAGAACCTGCAGGCCCGAAAATTGTAGGCACATGACATTAAACTATTGATGAGTGGCAAAAAATGTAGGAAGATAAATATAACTATGATAATCCATCTGTTTTATGACAAGACAAGAAGTAAAATTAATTCAATAAACTCTATATAAAGAATATTTGGCCTTAGCTTTTATACATGCGTCTTTATTAAGACAATGAACAGTCCACCAAAGACTAAAACATCTTGTTATGGAATTAAACTCCAGATCACTCTGAACTTGTAAATATAACGTTCTTGTAATGGCAATTGTTTAGCTGTTTGCCTTTGTTACATCTATTTTTACTGCTACCCCTCCTTCCCCCAAACAGAGCTGTGGTTTGAGAAAATAGGAAAGTTATTATGGCATCTGCCTTTCTTCTTTCTTCTAGATCAGGGTTCCCCAAACTTTCTTTCTTGTGCACTGCAGTCATATGTAAAAAGAGTAAAGTAACTACGATAAACCATGATAAAAGTTCCTGGGTGCCAAATAACTGCTGTGATTGGCTATCTGGTAGCTTCTGTGCAGATTGTCAGCCTATAGATGGTTTTGTTTGGCAGTTTATCTTGTTTTTATTCAACCAAACAAATCTAAAATAAGCTGCTGTTTGGGGATACTAGGAGCAACTTCCAAGGGGTTGGTGAGGAACATGTTGCTCATAAGCCACTGGTTGGGGCCAGTGTTCTAGACGGATCCAAACAATAGGCAATTCGGAATTACCCAACTGCCACATTCTTATTAAAGGTGTAACTGTATAGGAAGCAGATCCCTATATGTAAAAGAAGACTTTCTAACTTTTCTAACTTTGTGCACCCACCACAACATGGGGCTCATTTATTAACGCAGCGCAGTGCTAAAAAGAGCGCAGTGGCCTGACATTTGCCCAGCGCATGCGAGTATTTAATAATGTAGCGCACGATACCTTAACAGTGCGATTTTGTGCGCTAATGTAGGTGCGACTTGTGAAACTGTGTGAAACTGCGTATCAGCTGTCGCAGTGCTTATAATAAATTGTGCGCACAGGAAGATACCGCAAAGGTAAGGATTAGTTGTGCTCATGTATGAATGCGCTGCTTTAATTAGTTGCGTCACATATTGCGCATATTGCGTTCACTTAGACGCATCTGCATTTGTTTCTGTGCTAATATTTGTTTGGTTGCAAAGGTGTTTAGCCTACCTGATACCCTTAAAGGAACCTTGGTCAATATAAACATGTTGGGTGGAAGGCGTGGTTAATATGCACTTTACAGGGGTTGTTCATCTTTGAGTAAACTTTGAGTTAACAAACATCCCCACCAACAGCAGCACCAGAACCCAGTTTAGCAGTGTGGCTCTGCTAGAGCAGCTGGGCAGGAATGCGCATTTTGAAGAGCGTTACTATTACGCCACGAAGAGGCAGTCGTAAAAATTGTGGTGCTGTTGACCGGGTGCAGTTTTGCACATATACAGACGCAAATCTGCGACGGCCGCAGTGCAAGCGCATTGTAGCCACGCCCACAGCCACGCCCCTAACAACCACGGCATCGTTTGCGACATAAATGCCCAATCTTTTGCGCAATGCGCATAAACAAAACCATCGCAAAAGCTCTGTGTTATGCGCAATATCACGCAAATATATTAGCGACCACACTCGTGATGTCGCAGACAATCTTTTGCGTCCACTTAATAAATGAGCCCCCATGTGTGCAAACCAGTAGGGGCATCATTGCTCAGCGTGGCAGGCCTCTTCAAAGATTTTTGGGGGCAGGCCCGGTGACAGCTACTTATGCCTCTAATATTTAATGTTAGATGTAAGTTCTAAATTGAGCTTGGAAGCTGCACAATAGTGATGTGCGGACTGACCTCGGCACCCCCTTTTGTGATGTCATGTGGGTCTATAAATAGAGAGGGAAAGCCGGCAGTGGGTCGTGCAGGTGCGGTCGAGGTTTTCATGACCCACACATCACTAAGTACAGGGAGACATTTTTTGTGAAGATAGGGTTTAAAAATGCATTAAAACTAAAAACATTGGACAAGGTAGGAATCAAATTGTTTGTGCTACAGCAGTAACAAACTGGTATCAGAATGTATAATAGTGGGCTTGTTAGTGTTATTCAATGTGTTTCTTGTTACGTTTGTGAATTTGGGAGCACTCTGTGGGTGGGCTTTGACTTTGGCAGCTTGCATCATTGAGGGGGACTAAACTTGAAGAAGATAGGTTAGTCACTGAACAGGTACTGGAAGAGAAGAAGAGGTGATAGAGGTAAAAAAAAGACACAGTTCAGTTAGTTAATTGGTTAGATCAGTTAGTTAGTTCCAAGGCTTCCCAGAAATCTCACCAGTGCTACTGTATGCATGAGAAACAAATGTTATTTGTGCAATGACTCAGTCTGGACATCACGGCAATAGGAACTGTGCTCAAAAGGTCAAAACTTAAGTTTTCACATTCCCGAGTTCTCTAACAATAAGAAAACCTAATGTGAGGTCCTTCTTTATTTAGCCAGTCAGGGAGGGGTTGACATATTCAAAATGCTAAGGCATATTTAAGCAAGGTTAGTGTTCAGGACTCCGCAAACTCCTTCTCTGATCACATGGGACCTTCTCATAAGCACAACACAACAAGTGGGAATGACTAAGCTTCTGATTGCTCCACCAATGGGCAAATTAGATCTCATAAGCCTACTTTGGCTAACTAGGGGCTAAAAAGAACTACTGAATATTATATAAATAAAGCAGAGCAAGAAATAATTGCCAAGCAGTTTTGAAGAAGCAAAGCTATAGCTTTAGTAGGTACTGTACGGCACACTTGCACAGCAAGCAAGGTATAGTAATGCACAAGCTGAATACATTTTCTAAGAAGTGGGTGTGCTCCCCTCTTTTTTAGACCACAAGTTCACTTTTACTCTCAAAATATATAATGTACCAACATATCTCAGTAAAAGAACAGCTATAAGAGAGAGTTAAACAGCAATCCTTTCAAACCTTTTCAATGCTTCATACATATATGAAAGTTACTTGTTAGATGTTTCCCACACTTCTCTTGTAATGCACAAGCAGTCTGTAGGGTAGTGAGCATGCAGTTGGCACTACTGTGAAGCTAGATATAGTCCAGGATCAGTAGAAACAGAGACAGGTCCCATTTAAAACATGTAGTCACAGATCTAAGGCAGACAGTGCAGATGTCCATGCTATATTTTGTAATCTATGGGGCATATTTACTAAAGGACGAAGTGATTATCGCCGGCGAAAATTCGCCAGCGTGACGTCATTTCGGTACTTCGCAGATTTACTAACAGTCGCTGGCGTAACTTCTCTAGCAAAGGAGATAGAATCTAGCGGTACTTCGCTCCCTAACGCCTGGCAAATTTACACTCTGGCGAATGGACGTAACTACGCAAATTCACTAAGATGCTGATTTTACTGAACGTTACCTCTTGCGCCAGACTTGCCTTCGACACCTGAGACCAGGCGAAGTGCTATAGAGTAGATAGGAGTTCCGCTGTTGTCTTTTTTTCAGGGTGATAGGCTGCAAAAAGCGTAAAATTTTTTCCCCTCTACATTTCCTAACATAAGGCACATAAACTATACACTGGGCTCATGTGTAGGGCAATATAACAACTCTATTTCCTTTTATTAAGGTTTCCCGGGTTTGTGTAGTGTAATGTATTTGCTGCAAGATATATGTCCGTTCAACATTAACTTCCCGCCGTATGCAAATTAGGCAACTCTAGCGCAACTTCGCTTTGCTTGGCGCAGTAACGCTAGCACAACTTCGCCAGCGTTTGGCGCCCTGGACTCAACTTCGGATTTTAGGGAATTAGCGTTGTCCTGGCGAATCTATGCCTGACAAAGTGTTGCGCTGTGAGCGAAGCTGTTACTGGCGAATTTTCGGAGGTTAGTAAATTTGCCCCTATGTACCTTGCACCACTGAAAATGATGTACTCTGTTTTTTTTTTTTTTTTTTATTTTTTATAATATGTTTTTATTTATTTTTTCCACACAAGAGAACAAAACATACAAAATAAAATAAAATAAAATACAGTGGAATTTGAAAATACAGATGATGCCTATCGTATGCCTTGATAAGAGATAGAATGCCAATGTTTCCTTAATTATATAGTTTGAAATCATATACAACAATGTATAACACAACCAAAGTTCCCTCAACCCTACATGGGACAATTAATGGTACCTTGTTTTCAGCATTAGATTAATATGGTGGCTCCTGGGGGGCGTCCGCGGAGTCTGCTCTTGTGGTTGGAGTAGGCTTTGAATATATTGGTCTGTTTCTTGAATAATGTTATTATTGAGTAATAATTCTGTGTCATACCACGTAGTGTGTCTAAATGTAAAGATAATAAGATATCTGATATGTACCGGTAATGACTGTATATAACTCATCCATGTTGAGAAAAATTTGTCAGTAGCTTGTTCTTTTTTTGTAGTGGATTCTAGCCAATCCATGTGGAAGACGTAATGTAGTTTTTGTTTAACTAGAGATAGTGGAGGTACGGATGGAGAAAGCCAATGATGTAAAATGGTTTTCCTTGTTGCAGCCATCAACCTTTCTGCAAGTTGTTTTTCAGATCGTGTAAGTTTTAGGTGTAGGGGAGGTGATCCAAAAATTGCCCATGTCAGTGTAAAAGTAGTTGTTTGTTGAGTTAAAGATTTCCAATATTCCTGAACTTCCCCCCATAATTGCTGGATAATAGGGCATAGCCAGAGACAGTGTACAAGGTCGGCTCGAGGTTGATGACATCTTAAACAGTCATCCGAATTTAGGGTACCCATGTGGTGTCTTCTAAGAGGAGTGAGATAGGAGCCATGTAGTATCTGAAGGGCCATTTCTTGATACATACTGACCGGAATGGTTCGCATTGTTTTGGCATGATGTTGAAGTATTTGGGAGGCTTCTATTTGTGGGATTGCAGAGGTCCATTTAAATAGAAAGGGATCTGGTGTATCAGTCGATATTGTAGTCCTAATGATGTGATAAATTTGAGATGTAGATCTGTTTGTGTTATGTCTGGGCCATAGTGTGTTTAGTGGGTTATCTTTGTCTGCCTGTGAGAGGTGTCTTAACACGTTTGCAGCGTAGTGGATAATTTGGTTCAACAGCATATGATCATTCACTAGAAATGGGAACTTCTGGATCATTTTTTCCCTTGTTAATACAGTGAGGGTATCGCTGGTGACGTCTTTGACTGTTTTTAAATTGAGGTTGTACCATTCTACCAAAGTTTTATTATTTTTCCCCATGGGAAATGTTGGATTACCAAACCAGGTAAGATAGATGGAGTAGGGAGATATGAGTTTAAATCTTTTCCTTACTGATTTCCAATGTACTCTGTTTTTAGACCAACACAAGTAGCAATCTAGGCTAGGTTCATGCTAGAGACAAGAATTTTGCTTGATAGTATAATAAACATGGATGAAGTTCAGCAGGAAAAGCGGGGGTGGGGGGGAACTGCTACAAACTCATATAATTGCCTGTCAGTTGTTTTACCTGGGGGGCTGAAGGAATATAGGAAGACTAAATACAGGAAATCAAGATTTGACTTTTTTCATAACATTTATTCAGCAGACAAAGAGTTTGTTTCACTGTCCCTGTGCACTGTATTACAGTTGCCTAAGTAAATACATGTAAGCCCAGAAACAGTTTTGTCATATTTCTTTTTCATTTTTAGATTGTAAGCTCTGCTGAGCAGGGCCCTCTGCAGCTTCTTTATCTGCCAATATATGTTATGTGGATGTAGATAAACTGTATATCCTTTCTTCTATTCCATCCAGTCTTATTCATGTTCTCTGGATCTGTCACACCCCACACATCCCTCACTCAGAGTCTTGCCACACATTCAGCTGGATGAAACCCTGTACCTCCCCTTTCCCTAGCATGTCACGCAGACGCCTGCCTATATATTCTCCCAGCAGTTACAGCCCCTCTCCAGTATACCGGCCAGCACCCAGCTTTATTCTTCTTGCCAGCTACCAAAAACAGCCGCACCTCTACTCTGAACCTCTTGCAAGACACACAAGTAAGTGTTACAGCATTTCTCTGTGTGTGTATGTTTCATTAATCCTCTGACATTTTAGTCACTGACTGTAATATATCTTATACCACTTTTATTAATCTGAATTTGTGCCACGTTAATATCAGTACAGCCCCCACATTAGTAAGATCCAACACATTATAGTTTGCCTTCATTTGAAACAGCCTGTAGCTACAGTAGCATCCTGACATATTCCCCATAGTCTGAGAGAGAAGAAAAACGTTCCATAAAAAATTCAGACAGCAAGATTGACTCCCACTATAGCCCTTAGCATCAGCTGCTCAGAGTATCAATTGGGGTTCTTATAAAGTCACTCAATGCAATCTTAGCCCAGTAGATCACATACTGCTTCGCAAAACTATAGCTAAACAAAATCATACTAACTGTCCATTTAAAAGAATGACTTAATTTTTGTTCTGATTTCTTCAACACAATACTGACCTTGTGAATTCATATTCCAAAGGTGCACGCAGATAACATATGAATAGACCTGGACTGACTATAATCATTGTCATGTTTAAGTTCATTTGTCCCCTTTAAAATTTTTACTTTTTTTGTTGATGTCCGTGAAGACTTCATGACCATTTATTATTTATCTATATTTCTATCTTATAGATATTTTTGTTACAGTAGACCAGTGGTTCAGAAACTGTGAAGCTGTTAACGAGACATTTAAAGGGGAACTATTGCGAAAATGTAATGTAAGATTCATCATACTGAAATAAGAAACTTTCTGAATACAATCAATAAAATATTCTGCATTGTTTCTGAAATAATCAAGTTTATATTCACTATCCCTCTCTCAGCTTTTGTTTCTCTTCATTCTGTCTTCTTTTAGCAGTTGGGTGTCAGATAGTCAGTGTCGGACTGGCCCTTCTCTAGATATTTTCAATCGCAAAAAATGCATGCCGGCGATCATGCGCTCCGAACGGCGCTGTTACGCATGCGTGCCGAGCAGCGGTGTTGCTGGGCCGATGCATCTTAGTAGGGGGGCGGGAGCCGGAGCAGTCCCGGTGGGCCCCGGGCCCCCCAGTCCGACCCTGCAGATAGTCATTGACAGTTAGATCCAATATACAGTATCTTATAGGAGGTGCTTCCTTTCCTAGCAGATGAATTAGAGCTCATTCAAATAACTAATTCCAGTAGAAACAAAATGTAACAAAATAACTGCCTTTTGCACAAATTCTGCATGTAGAGAGACATGATGTCTGGTGTTTTAATAGAGTGAGCTTCTAGGCAAAAGGAGCCCCTTTATACGATATATTGGATCTAACTGTCAATGATTATCTGATACCCAATTCCTGCATGAAGAGAGAATGAAGAGAAACAGATGCTGAGAGAGGAATAGTGAACATAAGCTTGATTAGTTCAGAATCGCTGCAGAATTTTTAATTGATTTTATTTAGTTTCTAAAAGTTTTAGTATGCTGAAGCTTATATTAAATTTTCGTTTTCGCAATAGTTCCCCTATAAGCAAACTGTCTGTTTACTCTTTTACATACTTTTAGAAGTGAGATTTTTGGGTGAAAGTTGCCACCTTAGATATCATTGGAGCTATTGCTAAATTAATAATACATCAATAGTTTCATGTAACTTTCTCTAAGTGGGTCCCTGATCAAATGTTGGATTTCAGTGGGGGATTAAACCTTACAATACAAAGTATCATACCTATGTATGAATGTGTGTATGTATGAATGAATCATTGCTGAATTTCTTCTAAATCAATATATCGTTTGCTTTCTAGAAGAACTCGTAGTCTGTTTTTTACTGAGCAGAACCTAAAGTTCAACTTCTTCAATGTTGAGGATGGAAGCAATGAATGGGACCATGGCAAGCCCAGCTGTCAGCTTGTCTATGGATCAACCAAGAAAAGTGACCAATGGGAATGACAGCCATGAATACTTCTACATTCTGATTGTTTTGTCTTTCTATGGAATATTTCTTATGGGGATCATGCTGGTCTACATGAAAACGAAAAGAAGGGATAAAGAAGCCAATATATTGCTTCTCTGCAGTGATGAGGAGAGACAGTGGCTGAGTGGCAGAAAGACCACCCCTGCTTTGTCAGTCCCTTTATCTCTACAGACTTCCAGCATGTTCAGTGCCCTCCAAGAAAACATGATCCCTGCTTTCTCCTGTGCTGCCTGCAGTATGGAAGGCAGTAGTTTAAGCTCTGAGTCCTCCACATCTGATGTCCAAATAACTATCCAGGAAGAATCTCCAGAAAGACTTCTCCAAGATGTTCCAGAGGTTGAGAAGGATGACGACAAAAGGCAGATTTCCTAGCGACCTTTCACATCTGGACATATAGGAATCTCTAGTATCTCTAGATGTGAGACCTAGCTCTTATGTTTGAAGCCAAGTTGTGTGATGAGTCCTGTGATGGTCAGGGCAGCTGCAGCACATAGACAACCATGAGCGTGCGTCAAGGGGAATAAAAATATCTTCCTTTCACCTCTGGTAAACTATGTAGCTTAAAAGGCTTTAATCTCACAATAAACCATATTTGACGTGGCCTTAGAATAGCCAAAGAACAGGCCCTGTACAGTTTAGTGTGCCCTGTCTTAGGGAAAACGCATTACTACAAGTGAGAATGTCATACAGCGGAACTGGAAAAGGTTTAAGAGAAAAGTAAAACAAAAAACAAAAAAGCTTTAAAAATCCAAAACCAAATATAACACAGTAAAAACTGGTGTCCATTTATGATGTATTTTATGATTGCCTTGTCTATAATGTAAATGGACTTCTCTTGTTCTGAAATAATATCTCAGTTTAACCATGGGCTAACTTTTGGTTTGTCTCCTTCCTTAATTAAATCTGACCTAAACTGGAAACTAGGAGCTTAGGCCTAGTTTGCACAGACCATATACACAACAAAATACATAGAATGTGTTTAAAAATACAGTGATTCAGTAAGCCAAGGGGATTTTTTTAAGGACATTTTACAGCTGAAATGTAACATCTGGATTTCCTGGGAACATTTTAGACCAGTACAGATAATGAATGCGATTATCTCCTTAACTTATTCAAGCTCGGAACATATATCTTAAGAATCCTGCAAAGCGAGTGCAGATAAACGCCACGTTGCAAAGCCAGATTGTAAGGAAAGTGTTCTGCCTAGCACACGTATTGCAAACCTCTGCGATATCTAGGCTGGCCAAAGAAAATAGCTGCCTATCTCGTTTTTAAACAGGTGATCTAAATGAATCCTATGTAAATCAGATTAGAGTTGCTAGGACATGTATATACAGTACCTGGGAAATAAATCTTATATGTTAGGTGTGTGTATTAGGGATGCACCGAATCCACTATTTTGGATTCGGCCGAACCCCCGAATCCTTCGTGAAAGATTCAGCCGAATACTGAACCGAATCCTAACCCTAATTTGCATATGCATATTAGGGGTTGGAAGCGCAACTTTTTTTTTACTTCCTTGTTTTCTGACAAAAAGTCACGTGAGTTACCTCCATGCCCCTAATTTGCGTACGCAAATTAGGATTCGGATTCGGTTCGGCCTGGCAGGAGGATTCGGCCGAATCCGAATCTTGCTGAAAAAGGCCCAATCCTGGCCGAATCCCGAACCGAATCCTGGATTCGGTGCATCCCTAGTGTGTATGCATTTTGTGTGGTTTAGCTTCTAGTGTGGCTGTACAATCACCGATGCTCTTTAGCCATAGAGCAAATCCGGCTGAATGTGACAGGGTGCTTTAGTAAGTTAATGGTGGTTTGCTCTCTCCCTTCATCTGGAGACTTTTATAAATATATCCAATAAAAGAGGTAACAGATAGTGCCAAGAACAGAAAGTTTGTATTGGTTTGCTTGGCACTAATATGTATCTTTATCATTTCTACACTGTACACAGATTTTCTATACTTCTTGTGCCATGACTGATTTGTATTGAGCTGTACTTTGTAAAGTGTAAATTGTCTCTGGGATGAACTGTGAGGTGCCACGTCTTCTGACATTTTCTATGATATTACTCTGGTCTATACAACAGCCATTTCCCACAGTTTACAGAAGACCATAGAAATGGCATTTGACTAAAAGACCCAAAGGCAGTGACTGTAGAAGAAAGAACTAGAGGCGTTTACCGTAATCCCATCAAAGCAGTTTTTTCTAGTTACTTTGTTTCATGCTGCATTATGACTGTGACACCAAATGGAACATCTATGCCTGAGATCTTTTGTATCTGATATATTGAATTATTTAAATAAATGTATTTTATTTATTTCAAAAAGGTCTTTTTTTCTCCTCATTTAAAAGAGTAATTATCATGAAATGACATAATTCGCGATACATTACATAGATATATTATATAGGGAATCGTTTACCCACTTTTATAGATTATAAGGATATTATAAGTCACTATGAAGATTTCATGACTATATAAAAGCATGGAGGCTGAGTGCTTTTATACAGGTTATTGAACACTGATGTGATTTCATTTACCCTCATGATTTACAGCAGGGGGGACATTGTTTGTTACAATACACAAGTTTCCTTGAGTTTTGTGACAATGTATCCTAGAGCTGTTGAGATGGTTGAGCCTAGCAGATTCCTCCGCTCCAAGTCTATGTGGACCTAACTTTGTTTTTATTATAAACAGTCAGGTCCATATGATATGATTAAATGAGAAAAATTGCCTGTGCACGGATTGCCTAAAAGTAATTATTATAAAAAATTATAGGTGTTGGTACTTTGGCCAAAATATTGTACATGAGTCCTACACTATCTCTGAGCTTTCTAAGTTTGTAGTGCATTTAAAATCAAGTCCCCCAGCAAACATTGTGACTGTAAGACCAAGAGGCAGATTTATCAAGGGTCGAAATTTCGAAGTGATAAATAATTCGAAATTTCGACCCTCGAATTGAAATACTTTGACTTCGAAGTCAAAGGATTTTTCACCGAATTTGGCCATCGAACAATCAAAGTAAAATCGTTTGATGATTTTAGCGCACGATCGAGCGATTTTACTTCGATGTGTAAAGACTTAGAAAAATGGTCTAGAAGGTCCCCATAGGCTAACATAGCACTTCGGCAGGTTTAATTTGGCAAAGTATTGAAGTCAAAGTTTTTTTAAAGAGACAGTATTTCAATTATCGAATTGGCAAATATTCTAACTATTTTTATTTCGAATTCAAAGTAAATTCGAAGTCGTAATATCCCATACGATGGTCGAAGTATCCAAAAAATTGCTTCAAATTTTTTTACTTGGAAAATTCCCTCAAATTCACTTCAACCCTTGATAAATCTGCCCCCAAGAGTGCACTTTCCCTTAACCCAGGAGCTATAGTGAAAGAGCAAGGAGCTTTTTAGCCCCAGCCAATTAACAAACATCTATAACTAATTCCCTGTTTTAAAGGCTGAATGACAACTATACTATGACAACTAAATGACAAGTAAACTAAAGAACAAAGCACAGAAAGCATGCCATTGTACGTTGTATGTAATATTACCTGTTATAATGCATACCTCCCAACTGCCCCGTTTTTAGAGGGACAGTCCTGCTTTTGACAGCTCAACCTGCAGGCACGTGTTTGTACTGGAAAGTCCCGATTTTCTCTGCAATGAACAACTAAAAAATTATACAATGTTTCTAACTTAATTGGCTTTTGGCAGAGAGCCCAGAACAGCCACGAGTTTCAGATAAGATTCTTTTGTAACAATTTTGAGATAAGCAAATAAGTAATTGTAACAATTTCGATAAGGAGGTCTCTTGGGAGAAGTTAGACTCACAGCTTAAAGGGCAATTCACCTTCAGTAGCAAAACTGTAACAACTGGAAAGAAAACAGAAATATGTTCAAACTTTCATAACCTGCCAAATGACGAAAAATGAACATGGTAATTAGGAGGTGTGGCCAAAATATGGGTGTGGTCATAACATTTCACCACGCTACGCCCAGCAAAATTTCCCCATCAAACAGGTCAAGAACAAGTCCCCAGGTCCCCATTATGGAGTCTGCTTACATGATTTTGTATGTGTATATTATTGTATAGTAAGTGGGAAGAACATGGCTCTTGTAGCTGCCTTACCAAAGGAACCCAACATATCACAGTCTGTTTTTATTATTATTATTATTATTATTATTATTATTATTATTTATTATTCTGTAAGTAGGTGTTGTAGTGTGTACTATGGTACTGATTTCTCTTTGCCAGTCCTGCTTCTAAACTTTCCCATCACATCTCTCAAAATAAAACATTTATTAACCATCAAATTTATATAAAATAGAGAGAGGCTGGTCAGCCTTCTGTATAAACATATATCATAATATAATAAGGGTTGCTTCCTGTCCGGTATTTGTTATTAACACATTAATAACATAATGCTATTTTCCAGAAAAGGTGACAGCCCTACATACTGTATAAGCCATATAGTAGTCTTTTTGAAGTAGGCCTAAGGATAGACACGGGGCTGGAACTAGGGGTAGACAGCAGAAGCCCCTGCCTATAGAACCGATGGAGAGAGCAAGCAAACAACCCAAGAGGGTATTGAGTAACTTAAGCAACACCTGCCAGTGGTTTGTGTGAGCGGTAGAGTGGGGTTGGGAGTGTTTGGGTGAATGAGCACCCAAACTCTTTTATATTTTTCAAACAAGGTAAAAGTTATGCCCAAATCTCACCAAAGTCACGTGGAGGCCCAGGTCCACGCCCTGAGTCTTCAGCTAGGGAAGTGAATTCAACCATGTGAGTTGAGTTGTGAGCAGGCACTTAATGCGCAATACAGCAAAGGCAGACAAGTAAATAAATGTCTATTTATTCAATACCTATTACCCATTAAGCATTTATTTGCCTTTAAGGGCAATGACAGACAAGGAAATAAGTCGCCCGTAATCAATCTCCTTTTCTGTGGCGATTTCCTCCAAATGCTTTTCCATTGTCAAAAATGTAAATTGCCTCACAAGAAAACTTTTGCCAACTTTGGAAAACCAAAGGGACATATATGGACATATCTGGAGGAATTTGTTGCTGAGCATTAGCCTGAAGGAAGACAGAGAGGGCTGCACAGGTCAAAGGTCTGCCACAGGCCTGATTGCTCAGCTCAGATGCCTGGTCTGTTTAGCATACCTCCCAACATTTTAAATGTAAAGAGCGACAAAAATATCAGTTTTGGCCATGCCCATTTTATGGACACCCCCCCATTACAATGTCCATTTTACAAAATCTGGCAGGTTATGAAAGTTTGAACACATTTCTGGGAGTTTTTATGTGTTATAACAGTTTTGCTAAGGAAGCTGAAATTGCCCTTTAAGGGTTAGTTCACACGAGGAGATTCGGGGAGATTTTGTCGCCTGACGATTAATCGCCTTTTCTTCTGGGTGACAATCTCCCAAAACTGCCTCCGCGTGATGCTTCGTTTCCCGAAGTCGCCCAAAGTTTCCTTGTGAGGCAACTTCGGGAGACTACGGAAAACGAAGCGTCGCGTGTGCTTTAGCGCAGGCGACTTTTCATAGTAGCAAATGGAAGACACGCGGAGGCAGTTCGGGGAGATTGTCGGCCAGAGGAAGAGGCGATTAGTCGCCAGGTGACAAAATTTCCCCAAATCTCCTCGTGTGAACTAACCCTTAGCTGTGTCTCAGTTCTCCAAAGAGACTTATTTATCTTAAATAGTTGCAATTGTGCCTTTGCTTATCTTAAATTGTTACAAATGTAATGAAGTGCAGCTGCTCAGTGTTCTGGGCTCTCTGCCAAAACGCCTTATATTAATTAATTTCAGAAAGGTTGTATCTCTTTCTGGCATCAGTGTAGGCGATCATAAAGATAATACTCAGGACATTTCAGTAAGAAACTTGGGACTGCGGGCTGAGCTGAAAATGGGACAGTTGGGAGGTATGGTCAGCATGGATTGCCATACCACTACATAAAATATCTGTGGGTGGCAACCCATGTTGTGTGGAGAGACCAAAATGCCCAGGTACCAGAGAACTTTGTTGGAGTTCACTGTCTGCTTTGATGCCCTTCTATTTGTGCTACTCCAAGTGGCATTTTCTGGGTCAGGTAGGACTTGCTATGGGATATTGAATAAGCAGCCGTCTGCTTGGAAATGTTGCCCTCCTGTTGATCAGCATGGGTTTTGCAAAAGGTTGAACGATGAACTTTTTTAAAAAAAGATAATTGTTACCACTGTATAAAAATTAGTTTCAGGGAGCAAAAGGAGACTGTCAGCCCAGGAGCCCATGCTCTACTGAATCTCCAGCAAATAATCCTGCATAAAACTGCCCAGATGGGCTCAACCGAAGCATGTTTGCAGGAGAGAACAAAGGCCCAATGAGAAAAATCTCAAGATTTCTACACCTAATTACTTATAGTACCATTTTGGTACTCATCTAAAAAAGATGGGTTTACCATATGGGAAGGGATCAACATGTTGATGTATCAAAATCAAAAGAAGCCAAATGTTCTACTGTCTGTATGATATAGGAGATCAGAGAACTGCAGATCTGCCTGTATTTATTTCAGGCCAACCAGCTCCTGTACCTTTGCTCCTTTTGCTTGTAACTCAAACTGCCCATTTACAGGCAGGGGAACCATCCAACTGGCTGGGAGGTGGGACAAGCACTTGAAGCCTGCTGGGAGCCCCATGGTACTCTGGGAAAGGAGGAGGACCCAGGGAAAGTCTGGTTTTGGCTTCTAAGCTACAGGGGGGGTTAGCCATTAGGGCACTTACCAGGGCCAAATTGTTTCCCCTGATAGAGCTAATAGGTTTGTTGATGCAAAGCTGAGTTGTTCTTCCTACTCTTTATTAAGCTGGTGGCAGCACATGTCAGACAATAGGTGCCTGGAAGAGCAGACTGCCATTACCCTACATCATTTACTACACCATTTATTTAAATGCTACGTCTCTGAACCATTTCCATTTAAGAGAGGAGTTATATAACAAAAAAAACTACACGTTTTCTGTCCAAAATCGAAACAAAAATATTAATACTTAGGAATTCAGTGTTCTGGAGAGAGGGGTCAGGGGTCAGGAAAGGAATATTTAGATTACTATCAAGACAAACATGTTTTTATTGTGAAGGACAAACAATAAACATGAGAAAATGAAGGCCCCCTACTTATCTAAGAGTTTGGATTTGCCAACAGCTATTTAACCTTAAAGTTAAACAAACTGTTGGGCAAAGCTGGGGCCTGCCCTGTGGTTAAGAAATCTGTGACTTGGCTTTTGTGATTTTTATATTACCGCATATACATTAACACAAGTTAGGCTTTATTTTCTAACTGCCCAACCTGTTTATAGACGTTAGTATAATACTAATTATCAGATACCTTTCTTACTTCAGCCTACTGGGAGGTATTATGTGTCTTCTTGTATTATCTCATGCCTAAGGGGTCACACCTTCCTCCCAAACATTCCCACATAGCCAGAAAGTGTTGGCCCGTAGCCTAGAGCTGTGTGTTCTCAAGGTGTGTGTTAACTTTCAAATAATGATTAAATTCCAGTTCATTTTTACTCTTCATGTATGACAATGGGTACTATTGCTTTTACTCATAGATTTATTTTATAACTTCTTCATTAAATTTCATTCCATTGTTCGGGTTACAAACAATTCTTGTGCAATGAATAAACCTGTGACCTTAAGTGTAACTGTAGTGTTTTAAATAGGCACAACCAAGGAATTTACTGTGAGAAGCATTAAAGAAAGAAAAGAAGGTACATAACCCTTGTCTTGAACCATTATATATTTTGGGACCCCCCCCCCCTTGGCCTAGTTAGAAAAACTGGCTTGTAGTTTCATAGTCTGCGGCAGTGTTCATGAAAGGCTAATTATCAGCACACACTCACTATCTCATATAATGTGTAAGGGGGAAGACTGGGTAATTGAGTGTGAATTGATCTTTGAAATGATGTGTGAAAAGATATGAAATGTAAATGTTGATTTCATATACAGTATGTTTTGTTGCATTTACAATAATAGGTGCAATGTGTTAGGTTGGTCACTAGATGGTGTTGATGGTGTTAAGTTGATGTAAGTTTAATTGCAGTTCAGACCCCAACCAGTAGATTGCCAAGGGTATAAAAATCGAGGTCACATCCAGGGTGGGAAAAGAGGGTCTCCTAGTGGGAAGTAGTAGGTACTTCAGTTAGACAGGGCAGCTAGCATGGGTAGCCCTAACCTCAACAAGGAGTTTGACGCTTAGTAGTCATGACTAAGCCACAGTTAGGGTCGAAGTGGCAGCAGTATGACCAATTGGGTCAGGCTTTGGCAAGAATGAGAGAATTCGTATGCAGAGTAGGGCAGAGGGCCGCTGGAGGAATGCTAGGACCAGAAGGTGGAACACTGGAAATTCCTATCTGGAGTAGGGAGAGGGGCATGAAGCACACACTGGAGTGCTAGAACCGGAAGATGGTGCAGTCTCTATCTTTAGGCACCTGACACTAACTGAAGACTAATGAAGATCTACTAACTTGCCGTTAGGACCCCAACTGTATAGGACTGTGGTGGCAGGAGATTATAATACTGCCCCCAGTAGGTCATGTGACACTAGTCACCCAATTGTTTTTCCTAAACTATAAGCCAGTTGCTTCATTTATGGTTGTGCAAAGTACTCAGTCAGTCAGAGAGGTTGAATGCTCAGAGCAATAGCTCAACTTTTATATTTTTTGCCAGCTGGTTAACTAAAGGTCTAGGAATTCGACAGACTTTTGGACCTTTGCAGTAATAAAAGTAGTAACAGACCGAATATGAAGCATCTGGGGCCTTCGCTGTTTAATTATTTCAGAAATTTCTAAAATAAGTAAATTCATTGTTTTGAATTTAAATGAAAATGTATGCCTTTAGGTTTGCTTGAATAAAATCCAAATGTCATGTTGTCAGAGACACTTTGCTATAGATCACACATTCTCTCATTGCAGTCATAATTGAATATGGAAATTAGGATTCCATTTCCCCACTTTTTTAGACTTCAGAATTCAGAAGAATATAAAATAAATAACCACAGATTCAATGAATCCCCAGTTTGATCTAAAGGATGTTTATTCTTGACTCCCACAGGAAACCTATTATTTTTAGCTGATATTATCCTAGTTTACAGCTTGCCTTATCCCATCTGCTGAGATATACAGGGTTTAGTGGTCTGAACCAGTTTATAGCATGTTGAGATTCCATTTATTGGAAAAAAAAATGTAATTAAAAAATCTTTTAAAAAAAAATCCAGCTATAAAACATCATCTCTTGGCAAAAGTGTGGGAACAAATGTCTTGGAAAAAAGAAAACAATTATAGATGTGTGTTTTTTGAACTGTACAGATTGTTAATGACCTCTTCACTAACATTTTCCATTCACCTCATAGTAACATAAAACCCAGCATGGAATGCTTTATAACAAGGCTAGATTTAGAGGGACTCCTGGAAATGCAGGAAGACAGGGGCCCCAATGGGTTGAGGAAATATTACATACAAGCAGTGCCTGAATAGGAGTAAAAAAAGGTGAAGGGATTCTATTTGTGCTTGGTGAAGCACAGCTTGCTAAAACCAAGCCCCTCCCACATGTATATGCCACACCCACTGCTATAATAAGCCAAACACTTTCTGGTTTCACCCACTTTAAAGCAAAGCCTTATTGGTATTTCCATGTTGATAATGAATAGTTTGATGCCCAGTATGAATAGGGACCCAAAAATGAAATGACCTTTTTTGGATGCCAATTCTGCTTCTGAAAACATAGCACCCTGCATGTATATTGTAACACAACCCCAATATATTCCATTTTAGCCCAAGTTATTTAATATCTATAACCTCACCATTCATCAATCTGCTATTGTTTTCTACATTAATATTCTCTTCTTGTTTCCCCTATTTTCTTCTTCATTTGTATAACACTTCTCCATCTCTTCACTACTTCTCTCCCAGCAATCTTTTCTCTCATTCGATCTTCTATATGCTCTTGGGTTGTTCACCTTCCAAACACTTTTTCAGTTGAGTTGTTTTCAGATTGTTCACCAAAAATAAAGACTTTTTTTCAATGGCTTTCCATTTTTTATTTGTTATCCTTTTACCAAAATTGAAGTCTGGCAGCTCAATGATCCATGAGCAGATTCTGAACTGTAACAATTTGCTACGGGGGCGTGGCTATGTGAGGGAACGGAGTAGACGTGTCTGGCTGGAGCTCCGCACTTATATCATCCTGAAATATACCCAGCATCGATTCCTTACTGCAAAAGTGAGTGGATACTACATCGGAAGCACCACTTATTTCGACCATATGAGCGGTAGGCACTCGAGGCGATCCCAAAGGGCACCGCGACTCTCTAAAAAACAACAATGCAACAGCGGGTCAGACGCCATCTTGGGTATGACGGAGACACCTCCAGGCGCGGCGTCTCCGCCGACAGCGGCAGTGGCTTTGGATGCCGATCCGGTACAGCAGAAAGAACTCTCACCGGAGTCCACTATGTTGCTCAATGCTATCTGCGAATCCCAGACGGCCCTCTCCTCCAAAATGGATGACCTCCGTATGGAGATTCAGGCTGAGGTCTCCATATTTCAGGCAGATCTGGATAAGGTGAGAGAGAGGGTGTCGGAAGCTGAGCGCCGCGTGGGGGATGCGGAGGATACTCTCACACGACAACAACCGCTGGTGGCGGAATTGCAACGACAAGTGAAGTTGCTAAACCAAAAGGCGGAAGACGCCAAGAACCGCTCACGGAGAAACAACGTGCGCATTATGGGTTTGCCGGAGGGAGCGGAGGGGCATTCTCCAACTGACTTTATTGAAACTCTGCTTAAGGATGTGTTGGCGCCCATTACTTTGTCCACAGCCTACTATACCGTGGAAAGGGCCCATAGGATTCCCACGCGGCGCATACCAGGTGAGACGCCACGTCCTTTCATCCTACATCTCTTGAATTACAGAGATAGAGACGCCATCTTGTCTGCAGCTCGGAAAAAAGGCGAAGTTCGTTTTCTCAACGCTACGCTGCAATTTAATCCTGATTTTACTGCGGAGATACAAAGGCAACGCCGCACTTTCCAAGATGTTAAAAGAAGACTGCATGAAAAGGAGATTAAATACAGCATGCTTTATCCCAGCAGACTGCGGGTACTTGATGGAGCGGCTACCCGTTATTTTACAGACCCGACAGAAGTCAGCCAATGGATCGACAACCATCATCGCTAGGGCCAGATGGCCCCTTGTCTGGTGCACCTTGCGCAGTAAGGCTATTTGAAGGATTGTAACGGCATACGGGGTAAGACACATTGGAGCCCCAGCCAACTTGAAGAAGTTTTGGTAACACCTTAGATAGTTACGGTGTGCCTCCTCAGTTAGTTAGACAGGTTTGGGGATTAGGACCTCCGTTTTCGGTTCGGAAGGTCAGGACAGGGGGGAGTTAGTGGGATTTGGCAGCTAGGTTTGCCTCTACGGGCTGATTTATAGTTCTATACTTGATTTACCTATGGGGATTCCCATATATGTTGATATGCCATGCCTAATAATGCTTGCCATTGTATATTTTTTGTTTGTTGTGTTCTTTCTGTGCTCTTTCTGTCCCTACTTTCTCTCTTCCTCTATTCTCTTTTCTTCCCTGGGGTGTTGGAGGGGACTTAGTTGTACTGGCAGTCGGACAGTTCCTAATTGCACTGCACCTAATTGCACTTTGAAACTGCTTACCTGGAATGTACGGGGTTTGGGCACTAAAGAAAAAAGAGCTTTAGTATTCCAGTTCGTGAAAAGACACAAACCGGATGTTCTTGTGCTCCAGGAAACCCACCTCTCGGGCCAAAAAATTTTAGCGCTTAAACGGGCCTGGGTAGGGAGAACATTTCATGCCACCTACTCCACTTATTCTCGGGGGGTGGCGATCCTGGTGCACAGGAATATTGACTGCCTAGTAGAGAAGGTTAAACAGGATCAAAACGGGAGATATACTGTATTATTGTCCAGGCCCGACTTAAGGGGGTTAGGCTTATATTGGCCTCTATCTACGCCCCCCTGCTGTTGAACACCAATTTCTACCCCACCTTATTACGCAGATATGGCAGATATGGTCCCATCTCCTATGTTACTGTTGGGGGATTATAATGTGGTTTTGAACCCAGCATTCGATACGACTACTGGCTCACATTATAGCAAGCTACCCTTAAATAGCTGGGCTGATAGCAGTGCTCTTACTGAGGCGTGGAGGTGGAAGCACCCAAATACGAGGGAATACTCCTGTTACCCGGCCACACATAAGTCGCATTCTCGCATTGATTTGGCCTTTGTATCCCCAGATGTTCTAGCCAAATTGTCCTCAGTAGAATATTTACCTAGGGGCATATCGGACCATTCCCCCCTGATGCTCACGCTGGTCCTGCGGGCAGAACCAATTGATAAGATTTGGAGACTCCCCTCACACTGGATAGATACCACTACCATCGAACCCAGAGTCCAACCTGCTTTAGTGCAATACTGGCAACTTAACCAGGGTACTGCTGATACATTTGTAGTCTGGGAAGCATTTAAAGCAACAGCAAGGGGTGTATACTTATCAGGAATTAGCCAGGCCAAAAGGGCATTGGGTAACACAATTGGCACCTTGGAAACAGACACCGCAGCTAAGGAGCAGGTGTATCTAGCTGACCCCACTGATGTGAATAGGAATGACTGGTTGCAGTCCTCTCGTTTACTTGCACTGGCCAATGTAGAACAAGCATGGGCGTACATTCTGAAGCAATCGCATAGGCTTTTTGAGATGGGGGACAAAGCCGGTAAGCTTTTGGCCATGTAATACGGCTGTGTAATACGGCTTGCATTCCCTGTATTGAGAATAATGCTGGTGAGTTGGTAACCCAACCTCGATGCATTGTGGATATATTTCGTCAATTTTACCAAGAACTATATTCCTCGAAGGTGACATGCTCTGATGTACAGTTGCTTGAGTATTTGGGAACCGTCCCACTGCCATACCTTTCTGATGCTACACAAGAACGGTTAGATGAGCTCATAACGCAGTCGGAAGTAGAACAGGTAATTAAATCTCTACCTACAGGCAAGGCCCCTGGCCCAGACGGCCTCCCGGGTGAGTTTTACAAACAACATCTATCCTTGGTAGCGGGGCCGCTAATGTCAATATTTAATGATGTTGCTCTGAGGGGTGCAGTGCCTGAGTCCATGTCCCGTGCATATATTTCCATTATCCCTAAGAAAGGCAAGGATTTGCAAAAATGCGCTTCATATAGGCCTATATCGCTTATAAACTGCGATGCCAAGATTCTAGCTAAAGTGTTGGCGAATAGGCTCAAACCATTTATGCAAGATTTAGTCCACCCGGATCAAACTGGCTTCATTCCCTCTAGGGCGACTGACATCAACATATGGAGGCTGTTTACTCATCTACAGGTAATACATGATAATGCTGGCTCCCGAACCATTGTGGCATTAGATGCAGAGAAAGCCTTCAATTCAGTCGAATGGGCCTTTCTGTGCCACACCTTGAAGCGATATGGTTTTGGCCCCAGGTATGTGGGGTGGATTCAGGCACTGTACCACTCACCGGTAGCTCAGATAAGGGCAAACAATATGCTCTCGGTCATTTTCAATTTGGGGAGGGGTACCAGGCAGGGCTGCCCCCTCTCTCCTTTTTTGTTTTGTAGAACTAATTCGTAACTCTGCTGGTATCACGGGATTGAAAATTGGTGCTATGACCGAAAAGATATCGTTGTACGCCGACGTAAAACCGGCCCTCGAAGATCTGTTAGACATTATAAATGAGAATGGGAAATACTCTGGGCTTCGAGTAAACTGGCACAAATCTACGTTATTTGCCTTGGATCGGGCGGCCAAAAGCCGGTTATCTCCAAATTCTCCTCTACAATGGGTTGACACCTTTTTGTACTTGGGGATTTGGATAACTCAGGAGATTACCCGATACAAGGCAGTCAATATAGATCCTATTACTGCAGATATGGTCGCCAAATTTGCCCAATGGGAGTTTTTGCCGTTGTCATTATATGGTAGGATCAACTTATTAAAAATGAAGTATGTTCCTAAATTTCTATATATGTTCAGGAACTCTCCTGTGTAGCTTAGTAGATCCTTTTTTCAACAAGTGAACTCTGCTATCTCCTCCTTTATTTGGGCCAAACGGGTCCCTAGAATCAGTATAGCGACATTACACAGGTCCACTCAGGCCGGGGGTCTTGCCGTCCCTAATCTGTATTTATACTATTTGGCTGCTTTGTTATACTGGGGATACTGGGCTCGAGGGAGGCCTTGAGGCTTTTGCCTTATAGAGGGAAGGAGGCACACCCACAGGTTACCCACTCAATGGAGACCACCGTCAAAGCCTGGCAGCTAGCTCAAAAACTGTTGACTCCCACAGGTCTGACCTATCACTCATCTCATGCTCCACTGTGGTGTAATAAGCTGCTCCCACATTTTCTCACTAACCTGGATTACAAATTTTGGGCAGGCAATGGGCTCAGATATGTGAAAGATCTGTATCATGAGGGGGAGCTAAAAAGTTTTCTGGAGCTCAAGGCCTCTTGTCCGGCACAGCATGTTACACAGTTTCGGTATGACCAACTTCGTCACGCTGCTCAGGCGCAATTCCCTAATCCGCAGCCTACTATTGTGGCTACCTCTTTGGAAAAGGCTCTACAACTTCAGGTGGTCGCCAAACCTCTCTCTGCCATTTATCATATCCTGTTGGCACCTGAAGAAAAACGCCCGCTTAAATGTTTCCAGAAATGGATCCGGGACATTGATAATTTGGATGAGGAGTCCTGGGAGCTGATTATGCGCCACATGTTAGCCACCACAACTTCGGCTAGAGACAAGTTGGTACAACTGAAATTTATGCATCTCTCCTACCTCACGCCGGTGTGCCTCCATCATATGGATCCTACCAGAGATCAGAACTGCACCAGAGGATGTGGGCACCCGGGGACGTGGTTCCATGTGGTGTGGACGTGCCCCAAATTGACTCGCTATTGGACTAACATTTTCTCCTTTATCTCTAAAGTTTTGGTTCTCCCTATACTGCCTCAGCCCAGCCTAGCACTGCTTGGGTACATGGGTGGGGACGTGGACTCAGTTGGCTGTCGGACTTTGCTCCAGCTGCTGATGTTCTATGCTAGGAAAATGATTGTTCTTCGGTGGAATAAAAAGGAAGCACCCAAATTGGAGGATTGGAAGGACCTTGTTAATAAAGCCCTCCCTTACTATAAAGCAGTATATATGTCTAGAGGATGCACTGACAAATGTATAGCTGTATGGATGCTATGGGTTTTGAACTCTGACACTAATAGCCCACATGTGTTTTAAAATGCTGATCTGTGCTAGCACCACTAGATTCTAGTCATGTCTAATGCTCACCCCCTCCACACTCCACACCCTACTTGGCTTTCTTTCTCGCTTTCTTTCTTCTCCTTCCTTTCTTCTTTCTTTTATTGCTTTTATTGATTATGTATGATTTTTCTGTTTCTTTTATGGAACATTGTCTGTTCTGTTTTCTTTTGTGTGAGAAAACCAATAAAAACACTTTTTTTTAAAAAAAAAAAAAAAACAATTTGCTACATTTAGTTGATACATTTCTCAGCAGTATCTTTAGAATATTAGCATCAATTGTATAAATTCTAAAAGATTCCTTTAATGGAACTCAGGGATTCTGCTCAGCAGGGATAAAGTCTTTATTTCTTGTAATCTATCTGAAACCAACTGAACTGAAAAAAATTGTTTGAAAGTGAATAACCCCTTTAACGTGTGCCTTTTAACCTTTCCATTATATTTGTATGTAGAAGAGGGGAGGAGTAAAAGAAAGCTCTGGTATTAAAATGAACAAGTTCTGGGATAGAAAACTCTTGAATCCTGAGGGGATGCTATTTCATAGAAATAAAGAAGTGGAGGGATGGCATCTGTTCCCAATTTCAGCATGGTATATCAAACATAATCAACCTTCAGCCCTTCACCTATTATTGCAACTTCCAGCATCCCAGCCTTCACAACTATACTTCAGAAATTACCCATCCTAGAGTAGGTTAAGGTTACATGTAGCTTTTTCCTTTGCTGTTTTCTAAGGCAGTGCTGTCCAACTGGTGCCCCCCATCAGGTCTGGACTGAGTATTAAAATTGGCCCTGGCATTCCAGGTACACAGAGGCCCAATCAGCCCTCACAGAGTCTCAAACAGCCCCCCACCAGCCCACTAGAAACTGACTTTCTATGACACCTTATAGCAGCCTGGCATTTGCCAGAACCTACAGATTGCCAGTCCGGGCCTGCCCCCCACCCCCTTGTAAGGCCCTTCATGGAAGTCTGGTTGCTTTGATTACTTACCTTTGTGTAAGGTTCAGAAGGTATCTGAACTAAGATTAACTGGCCCCTATATTGTTTACATTTCAGATTCAGGCTGTAAAAGCCCTGCATTGTTCACAATTGTAATGCCATGTATTGTTCACACCTTTGCATCCATCATTGCACACATTGTTCACCTGTTCACACTCAGACAGACTATAGAAGCAGTACATAGTACAACAATTTAGTTAATCATGCACTGTGGGTTGCTGTGCTACAATGTTCCCTCTGATTCCTTCTCAGCTATGTGTGCCAAAAATATCTTTTGTATGCACATTTTTAACTTGTGTGCAGTGAAAAGAGGTCAGAATTAATACAAAATGTTGTGTTTTCACAAAAAAATTATTTGCGAGCAGCACAATTTGTTGTGTGCGCTAGCCTCAAAATTTGTGTGCACGAGCATGACCTTAGAGGAAACATTGCTGTGCCATCCACAAGGGAGGAGGAATATGGATTTAACGGTATGTATTAATATGACTTAAAGGAAAACTATACCCCCAAACAACGTAGGGCTCTATGAGAATATATTGCGTTAAACCCTGCTTCATGTAAATAAACCATGTTTATAATAATATACTTTTTAAGTAGTACAGTATGTGTCATTGGGTAATCCTACTAGAAAACTGCCATTTTAAAAAAATAATGGCCACCCTTGGGATCCTAGGATTCATGGTGCACACAAACAAACCATACATGTTGGGTCAAACCAGCCAGTTCTGTCTTTTTGCTTCAACACTTATAACTTCCTGTTACTGTTAGAGTTGCAGTATTTCTGGTCAGGTGATCTCTGAGGCAGCACACAAAATGGTGGTTCAAGGCAAGAGATGTAAAAGGACAATATTTTCTTCAATATGTATACCAGTTTGGTAAAATTCTTAAAATTCTTTAATATGTCACTTAATGTGATATAATCTGTTGCTTAAGTGTTCATTATGGAGGTATAGATTTCCTTTAATAAACTTTTATTAACATTAATGTGGGAATGGTTTTTACATTTTTTGTGATAACATGGATGTGGTTTAAAAAGAGGTAGTGGTCAACACTGGCCTTCCACCATGCAGACCAGAAAAATTCTGGGCCCTCGGTACAAGAAAAGTTGGACAGCGCTATAGTTTATTCCTACAACTTACATGCTGGCCATCATGCAAACCTGAGTATACCCAGTGGTATTAGAGAGATATAATGGGTAAATTAGTACCAAAATTAGCAGGGCCAACATAATAGCTTCCAATTTATGGTCTTTGTTGAGTTACACTATTATTATTATCAATACATACAGCACTTTTAACTGATAATACCAGGCTTTTGGCTCTCTCTGAATGTGAGAAAGTCAGCAATACTAGGATTAATAGGATTACTAGAAAAGAAGATGAAGGCATTCAAAAACTACCGTGGTGACAGAAGCTGCATTTAATGAATATAAACACTGAAAGAAATGTTGTAAACCTGCAATCCAGAAGGCAAGTGGATAGGAAATAACAAGTGTATTGCAGCAGAGGCTAACCCCCAAAAGTTTTAGTATATTAATGGTAAAAAGATGTGGGTTGGGAGTGTTGCTCCTTTAAATAATACTACCAGTATGGTTGTAACATACATAAAAGGAATATGTGCTAAATCAGTTCTTTTCTTCAGTATATACAATAGAGGAGTCTGAGTTCCCAGGCTCACTTTATAGCTACACTGATGGCTCAGCTCAATCTAGTCAGTGGCTGACTCAGGATATGATCCATAAAGCTTTAATAAAAAGTAATGTAACAAGGCTCCAGGGCCTGATGACATACACCCCCCGGGTTCTAAGAGAGCTTAGTTCAGTTTTAGACCGGCCCCTATTTCTGAATTTCAGATTCACTTTCCTCTGGTATGGTGCATATGGATTGGAGAAAAGATGATGTTATTCCAATATTTAAAAAGGGATTACAATCTCAGCCTGGCAATTATAGGCCAGTAAATTTGACATCCAGTGGCGTAACTACCGGGGGAGCAGGGGGTGGGATTGGGCCAGGGCCCCCCTGGCAGCTCGTGTGCCACTGACTCCGGCGGCAGAAAATGACGGAGCTGCACGTCCCACGCCAGGGCCCGCCCCCCTCTAGTTACGTTACTGTTGACATCTGTGGTGGGCAAATTATTTAAAGGCTTGCTAAGGGATCACATTTAAAATGTTGTCCTAGTGAATGGCTTTATGAGCAGCAATCATCATGGCTTTATGAAGGATAGGTCATGTCAGACAAATTTGATTGCTTTTTATGATGAGATAAGTAAGATGCTGGACAGTGGGGGGGGGGGCAGTAGATGTGAACTATTTGGATTGTGCCAAAGCGTTTGGTACTGTGCCCCACAAACAACTAGGGATGCACCAAATCCACTATTTGGGATCCCCGAATCCTTGGTGAAAGATTCAGCCGAATATAAAACCCAATCCTAATTTGCATATGTAAATTAGGTGCAGGAAAGGAAAAATTGGAAAAAATCTTCTTTTGTGACGAAAAGTCACGTGATTTCCCTACCTGCCGCTAATTCACAATTCGGTCAGGCACAAGGATTTGGCCGAATCTGAATCCTGCTGAAAAAAGCAGAATCCTGGCCGAATCCCGAACCAAATCCTGGATTCAGTGTATCCCTATAAACAACTGCTTTCTAAACTAAGGTCTGTTGGACTTAATGAAGTAGTTGGCACATGGATAGGAAACTGGCTACATGATCAGGTACAGAGGGTGGTTATTAATGGTACATTCTCCACTTGGAGTAAGGTTCTTAGTGGGGTCCCTCAGGGCTCGGTATTGGGTCCACTTTTATTTAACTTGTTCATTAATGACTTGGGGAGGGTATTGTAAGTAATGTATCAGTGTTTGCAGATGACACAAAACTATCCAGCCCAATTAATTCCATCCAGGATGTGGCATCCTTGCAACATGATCTTGACAAACTGGCAATCTGGGCAGCTAAGTGGCAAATGAGATTCAATGTTGATAAATGTAAAGTCATGCACCTGGGATTTCAAAATATTCAAGCCACTTATACCTTTAATGGGACTGCATTAGGCAAACGACTTTGAAGTCCTTGTAGGTGATAAACTTGGCTGTAACGAGCAATGCCAGTCAGCAGCATCAAGGGCAAATAAGGTCTTGAGCTGTATTAAAAGGGGCATAGAGTCACGTATAGAGCACTTGTAAGGCCCCATCTAGAATATGCTGTACAGTTTTGGTCTCCATCACTCAAACAGGACATTATTGTATTAGGGCTCTTACTCACCGGCCAAAAAACGGAACGCAGGGGAGCGCAGGTCAGAACGCCGGTGAGTAAGAGCCCTTAGAGAGGGTACAGAGAAGGCTGGTAAAAAGGAATGGAAAATCTTAGCTATGAGGAAAGACTGGCCAAGTTGGGGATGTTCATGCTGAATATCCCTGAAAATGGGAACTAAGTAAAAAAAATATATATATATTTCTTACTAAACTACAGTGAAATATTTCTCGATAAAGTTGGGAATGTAAATGTTCACAATATTTAGATAGAAGTGATTCAAATAGGCATTATTTATGCTTCAAGCATGTCTACAAATGGGCTGACTGTGTATTTTTAGACCTTTATTTACGCAAAAAATCATTTCTGTGAAGGTTATGAGTTCTGTGTATTTAACAAAAGTGATAAAATGTCACCCAACTGTGCAAGAGGAGGCTCTGCATCATGATGTTTGGAACAGAAAGAACAGATCATAGGCTATTTGTGTGGAAAGAGAATTCTCTCTAAAAGAGGCAGGAACATCAGAATAACTAAGGTAAGGCCAGACAGGGCAGCGTCAGTTTGGGGGTAAGTTTTGTTCACATTTTCTATATACAGAAGTTTAATTCCTGGTTGCATTACCTTAACTTCTTGCCTCCTACTACAATACACCAGTCCTGCCCTATTATATGACTCAGCTTGACCACCGATTTCTAGAATGACAAATCCTTGAAGGGGTGGTTCACCTTTAAGTTTTTAGTATGTTATAGCATGGCCAATTGTATGGAACTTTTTAAATTGGTCTTCATAAGGGATGCACTGAAAGCAGGATTCGGATTCGGCCGAATCCTTCTGCCCAGCCGAACTGAATCCTAATTTGTATATGCAAATTAGGGGCAAGGAGGGAAATCGTATGACTTTTTGTAACAAAACAAGGAAGTAAAAAATGTTTTCCCCTTCCCACCCCTAATTTGCGTACGCAAATTAGGATTCAGATTCGGTTCGGTATTTGGCCGAATCTTTCGCGAAGGATACAGGGGTTTGGCCAAATCCAAAATAGTGGATTCGGTGCATCTCTAGTCTTCATTATACATTTTATTTATAGTTTTTTAGTTATTTGCCTTTATTGTCTAACTCTTTCCCGCTTTCAAATGGAGGTCACTGACCCCATCTTAAAACAAATGCTCTGTAAGGTTACAAATTTATTGTTACTTTTTACTAATCATTTTTCTATTTAAGCCTTCTGCTATTCATATTTCAGTTTCTTGCTCAAATCAGTGTACGGTTGTTAGTGTCATTTGGAACCTAGCAACCAGATTGCTGCAATTGCAGACTGGAGAGCTGCTGAATAAAAAGGGAAATATCGTAAAAAATAATAAAAAATGGAAACCAATTGCAAATTGTCTCAGAATATCACGCTCTACGTCATAATAAAAGTTAACTCAAAGGTGAACAACTAATCCATCGGCCCTGTGTACGTTCATTGTGTATATGTTTTATTTAGATCTGTACATAAGATCTTTCAGTTACATCCTCCAGCTGTCCCAGATCCCCTCACTAGCATTGTAGTTAACTCTGCAAAGAACTCCCACGAATGGGAGTTGAAGGAAGCGGAGGTGGGGTGGAATGTATGCTCCTCTGTCGGAGAAGGCAAGCAGGAGTAGCAGTTGTTGGAGCCACATCAAGCAGAAATAGATTAGATATTTACTGCTCATTGTAATTCATCTTGTGCTACTCCTACTTGCCTTCTCCTATGTGGAAAATATGCATTCTTGCAGTGGATTGTAGCATACCTCCCAACTGTCCCTTTTTTGGAGGGACAGTCCCTCTTTTAACAGCTCAGCCTGCAGTCCCTCATTTGTACTAGAAAGTCCCTCTTTTCTCTGCACTGAACAGCCAGAAAAAGAAACAAAATTTCTAACTTACAAGAAGTCATCTGTAGTATGGGTACTTCAATGTGGTAAACTAATTACTCACCACATAAGGGAAGTGGCCCAGGTGCACTGCCCTGAGCCCTCAGCATAGGGGGCGGACGAACCGAAATGTAAAAAGGAGCAGGCACTCAATGAACGCAGACTTCCAGCAGGCACCAATTCAAAGTGTAAAGATTTTTATTGTGTCCAGAATTTCTAACTTAGTTGGCTTTTGGCAGAGAGACGAATAAAGCTAACAGGTGCAACTAAGATACTTTGTAACAATTTTGAGATAAGAAAATAAGTAATTTTAACAGTTTAGATAAGGAGAAATATTTTCAAACTTTTATAATCTGCCAAACTTTGTAAAATGAACATGGTAATTACGGCGTGTGGCCACAAAAATGGGTGTGGTCAAAAAAAAATTGCCGCGCTACATGACAAAAAATTTTTTGACCCTCTTTTTACTTCCAAAATGTTGGGAGGTATGTTGTAGCAACCAGTTCTGGTTTTTGTACTTTGTCCCATTAGTAACTTATACAATTTCAGTTTGTTGGTCCATAAGGCTAATATACAGTGGTTGTTAAGGGTTAATGTTGAATGTAATTCGACAGCTCACTAAAGACTATACAACTCAGGCCATTTACTTTTCTAGGTATTAAAGCTGTCACAGTATATTGCATTTTCCAGACTATCTACAAAAATAGAAGGTTGAAGCAGTCAAGGAGAAAGATGAAACTGAAACAACAGCAATCCAGCAGCCCTAACTGCAAAGTTATCCAGTTGGGCAGAAAATTCACCGAATAGTTTCAAGCCACGAAAAATGGGGTATCAGGGAACAGAGCCATGGAGTTACTATTTGTGGTTCAATGAGAGAATTTGGTCCTATAATGACATGAGAGTATGTATGCAAGAACCAAAATAAACACAACTACAGCTTATCACATGTACATCAGGGGCTGTTGTTTTTGTGAATAATTGTAGGGTGGCCACTGTGTACTGGCTAGTAGCCACAGCTGTGTAAATGAGATGGCCTGTGCAAGAACATGACTTTCCTAGAGCTTTTCCCAGTGTGAATTCATGGGTTCTTTACGCAGTGTGGTGACTATTAGGTATTCATTGGTACTAACTAGGTAAAGAGGACTCTTGCACGTCTACAGATTTTCATTAGGTTTCCAGAGTACTTAAAAGACTCCATAGTAGCTGGGCGCAGTTGTAGAAAGTTACTTTAAGGACAGTTGCGGTTCATGGTACAACAGCGTTGTTAAGCCACAGGTGTGATTTGTCCTCTGTGTTCTCACCAGGCCCAGACTGACAATCTGTCGATTCTGGCAAATGCCAGAGGGGCTACTGTAAGATGCCATAGACAGTCACTATTTACAGTGCTGGTGGGGGGGCTGTTTCGGCCTCTGTGTACTTGAAATGTCAGGGCCTATTTTGAAACCCAGTCAGGGCCTGGTTCTAACAATACCCTACAGCTAAGATTGGAAGCACCTAAGGAGGCTTCATAAAAGCTGTTGTTTGTGCCAGGAATGCACAGAGCCCTCTGACATCCAGACTCAAACTGTTGCACAGACCGGCAGATACAGCTGTTCAATACTTCAAACCCAGACAAGCAATCTGGATATTCTGCCAAATGCTGGAAGGGCTGCCATGGTCTGGTATTTTATTTTGAACCCGTGGGAACTTACTGAGCCTCAATGTACTTGAAATGCCAGGACCTATTTTAAATCTCTGTGCATGAATGACTCGTATTGGCAGGCACATTCAGCAATCTAAGCATGAGGGGCTGTATTTAGCGATATTGGGGACAACTTTGGGTTTTAATTAAAGGTTTGGTCCAGGAGAGGATGGTTGCCTAGATTCTTCAACAGCAAGTAGTCAGCACAACATGTTCCAAATGTCCAATGTAGTGCAAATTTCCCCAGTAGCTGCTTTCATTTGTGTGTCCAGCAATGACACACAATTGTATTATTCTCTACAGCTACATTTCGGGCACTCCTTGGCCCTTTATAAAACATACCAGGGTCACACTAGGCTGGCGGGACACCGGCCCAGACCTGCTCCCCTGGTTGCCCCACAAAGACAACTGTGATGCTGTGGCATGCATGCAGCCCGTCTTTTGCACATGTTTACGATGCCTTCACGCTTGGGATGGGAAACATTAGTTTGAGGGTATGCTTATATGGCTGCCATATGGAAATGTACTACACAACCTCTGATTTTGCACCAACAAGAGCAGCAGAGGAATAAGAATCTAAAGTCAGCTGCAGAAACCAAGACTCCTACGTTCCTAATGCATTCTTCCACTCACGACATACTGTAGCTACACCACCCTCAGTTTTGGAGCCAAAAAAGCAGAAGCAGCAATGAGAAAATAATGAGAAAGCAGGGAAGCAAAATGAGAGTATGAGAATAAAAATATGGAAGGAAGGGAGAAAACAGTTTAGGACAAGAGTAGATAAAAATGGAGGGATGGATTGGGACGGATAGGGGTGCGGTTCAAGTGGGGGCCAAAGTGCAAATTTTTCAGCAGGGTCTGCCGGACACTAGTTACATTACTGAGAACAGACACCTTCATCAGAAACTCTAATCTACCATTAGCTGGAACTTTCTTGTTCCTGTTTTGAAAAGTTTTATATCACAGCATTTGTATAATTTTGCAACCATCAGTTCACACAGAACATGAAACAAGGAACACCATAACCCAGCCTGAAAGGGAAAAGTTCTTCTGTTTGGGTACTGTGTGTACTTGTTGTGAGCCAGTGTTTTATTGCCAGCATTCTGCATTTATTCATTTAATTGAGTCTCCAAATATCCATAAATGGGCTACTATCCCTGTAACCCAATTATATTCCTGCATTGCCCAATTCTCTCAGGCTGAGCTCTCCTTATGCTCCCAGTTCCATCCCAGCATGTAGCATATCTTAAAGTACAGTTACAAGAATCAGACAGCTTCATGATTATATAAAACAATATTGTGTGTTTTGTGGCAGTTAGACATGCCAGAGTGTGTGGCAAGTATGATACAGCTGGGGCAAGTAGGAGTGTCAAAGTGTACTGGCCTGAGCCTTCAGCTTTGGGAGCGTAATCAACCCTGTATGTCTGAGCAGGCACTAAATGAGCAGTCCATCAGAGGCAGGAATGTACATTTATTTTGTAACAATAACAGAGGTAGCATTATTATGCATGTAGTCCTAACACTTAGTCATAGGCTCATGTGGGAGTGCCTACTGAGAAAACATGTGAATGGAAGTGAACAGTGGGATGATGCCTCCTCAAGGCAGGTTTATGTACAGAGCATCCTTGTCCCAAAGTTGGATGAGTTAAGAGGTGGGTTTTGGGATGCAGTAGTTCACTCTTGTTATCTGGTGTGCAAGACTAAAGTGAAGTTTATGCCAGGCACAGCTCTCCCAACACCTAGAGATGTATGCAAATCTGTTGCTACTTGCAGAAAGCATTCTACTTTGTACCCATGTAACTAGAAGACATGTCATTTGTAGCCAGGTAAGGAAAAAGAATGCACTTTGGAGCTAGGCAAGCAGAAAAAATGATGTGTAAAGATAAATATAGTAAATATAAATAATAGCTATAGTTAAAGCAGTGCAAGGAGAATACATGTGAATTTGGAGCCAAACATGTAGGATGCATGTGGATTTGGAGCAAGGTAAGCAGACAGCATGCATGCTGGAGGAATTATGTGGATATGGGGCCAGAAAACAGAATCCATGTGGATTTTCAGCCAGAAAATCAGAAAGCACATGATTTGGAGTCAATGCAAGCAGAAAGATGTAGACTTGGAATCAGGAAAGCAGAAACGTGATTAGGAGCCAAACAAAATTGTTTCTCTAGGTGTGAGGCTTTTGAAATCCTATATCAGAATGCTGTAATCCAACATTGTGACCATATCTACCTGTTGTGCTTTCCTTGGTTTTATGGACAAACTCACAGCTGCTGGTTTGCTTGGCCATGACCAGTCCAGTCCTTCTGTGGCTACATGGCTCTTGTTCAAGAAAAGATTACAGGGAAGAATGATGCACTACATTTTCCCCATATTCATATCAGACTAAGTGAGCTGTGCAATAAACCTGCCAGTGAGATGAATCAGTATTTCTTTTGTTCTTCCAACAGGGGAAAAAAACTGCTCTATTTTTGTTGCTTGAGGTGGTAACTAAGAACAGAGTCTAGCAGCAAAAAAAATATTTAATATTTTATTACGTCTGTAAAACTTGATAAACGTCACCTGAAATATCCTAAACGTGTTTCCAGCCTTATTCACTGTTCATTCTACGGACATTTTAAACTTTCAGAAAATGTTTCCTAAAAGGATGCCATAAAAGTCACACCAGGACTGCACCTGGAAATTTCACTGATTCTAACTGCTGAGATAGAGACCTAGAATGGAATTAATAAAGGCATGAAACAGGCCACATTTTAATTTTGCTTTACCTCTCTATGTCAGAGCAGTGAAAGATGGAATCACATGCTAGACTGCTAAGAGAATTATTTATAGAATGGAAGCCTGCTGCTATATCTCAAAATGATATTTGTTTTAGAAGGATACTTTTAGATTTATCTTTACGTTTACTTATCCTTACTTCTGGTTTATTCAGCTCTGAACATCCTCGCTGTTATGGGATCTTATCCGTTTATACTGCATTTGGCAGCACTTGATTCAGCAGCCTCTTTTCCTATTTTTACCACTGCATTGGAATATATTTGCGGACAAGTATCTATACAAGGGTTTGTCTATACTGCTAGTAAATGCAGTGCCCAGTCGTGTACAAAGCTTTTAGCTTAGGGAAAGAAATGGATCCCTGCAGGAGCCTATATAAGGCAGTAACTTGCTGAGGCACTGCCTCTCAAACAGGCAGGATTGAAGATAGTTGTGGCAATACCAGGTGGGAGGCTATTCCTTCAGGACTAGTGAGTGGCTAGTAGTGAGGTGTGAAAGATAGAGAGGCTAGTTAGCAAGGACAGCTAAGATGAAGAGTGACCAGGCCCGGATTTGTGGAGAGGCCACCAAGGCACGGGCCTTGGGCAGCAGGATTTTAGGGGGCGGCATGCTGCCCAACCACACCCACATTGGTTTAGAAGCACTAGGAGATATGATAATTTTTTAAATTTTTGGTGCGCCAATCCCCATTGCTCCAGTCCCGATGATGAAAATTTTAGAGAATAAAAGGGAGGGGACGGGGCAACCAACAACAGTGGGCCTAGGGGCACCTGTTATGTAAATCCGACCCTGAGAGTGACTGTTTAGGGTACACCTCCTGTGCATTGTGCACTAGATAGGGAAGGAAGCATGTAGGGACTATGTTAGTGGCAGCCTAGTGGGACCCTTGTGGCTGGCAGTCTGGTGGAAGCTGGGGCACCATTTGCAGGCACCGCAGAGAGAAAGGGGGAGAGTTACTGGCAGTGGAGGCCCCTTTGAATGGCTAATGGCATTCTGCCTTTACACTTCAGCCTGACTGGGGTCCTGGAGGCTTTGGGAGAGGCACACTGTGTGTGTGTATGATTGGGGAGTACAGAGAATCTTTGGAGAAGTCTTTATTGTGTAATTATTACCCTTGAGTTGATAAGCAGAGCCCTGGTCTGTAACCTGCCTCCCTGCAAGAAACTGCTCATCAATAACGTGTGCCTTGGTTTATTGCAGCCTTATGAAGATGTCTGCGTTTCACACTAAACGCCTTCCTAATACATCTTTAGGTGCCAACCAGCCATGGGTGGCCCTGTTACATGTGGTTGTGCACCTTTTAAAGGAAAACTAGAGTTGAAATCACTGGGGAGAGTGCCATATTTTAGCACCCCCCCAATGATAATAATCACTTAACTGATACCGTGGGCCAGGGGACGTCTGGGGACGTGAGCATGCACAGTAGTGTGAAAAAGTCAGCTATTTTTGTTCAGCTTTCACTCTACTGCACATATGCCAAGTGAATGAAAAAAAGACAGAAGAAGCTGAAGAGGATCACCTATAGAAGTGCTCATGGCCAGTGCCGTTTTTATCGAACAGTAGTTCCTACCCAGGGTGTCAGGTAAGCAGGGTCGGACTGGGGGGCCGGGGCCCATCTGGACTGTTGTCCAGGCCATCCGCCCCCTACTGTGATGCGCAATCTCGGCACGCATGCATATAGACGCCTCGGGCATGCGCAGACAGTGTAGAACCTGAATATCAGGAGAGGGGGTCTGGCCCGGCAGGGGCCCATGAGGGTCGGGCCCCACTGAGTTTTTTCCTGGTGTCCCGCCAGGCCAGTCAGACTCTGCAGGTAAGGCAATATAGAATACCTCCCAACTGTCCCATTTTAAGAGGGACAGACCCTCTTTTGACAGCTCAACCGGTTGTACTGGAAAGTCCTGATTTTCTCTGCACTTAACAGCCAGAAAAAGAAACAATGTTTCTAACTTAATTGGCTTTTGGCAGAGAGCCCAGAACAGCCACAGCTGCAGATAAGCTACTTTTGTAACAATTTTGAGATCAGCAAATTAGTAATTGTAAAAATAGAAGATAACAGGTCTCTTGGGAAAAGTTAGACTCACAGCTTAAAGGGCAATCCACCTTCAGTAGCAAAACTATAAAAACTGAAAAAAAACACAGAAATATGTTCAAACTTTCATAATTAGATAATTAGTAGTTGTGGCGAAAAAATTGGCGTGGTTACTTTTTTGTCCATCTTTTTATTTCCAAAATGTTGGGAGGTATGAGATAATCACTAGGGGATACCTAACATTTTGGCACCCCAGTGATTTAAACTGTGTAACGCTGGTATAACTACCAGGGGTGTGGGGTACAATTGCACCCAGGTCCGCACCTTCCATGGGTCTGACAGATATGTGATCAGATGATGCTGGTACTAAAGGTATTTGTGTGGGGAAGACGCAATGGCACAGTTGTGCGCACGTCCTGGGGGGGTGCAGTGGAAGGGGGGCCTGAGCACAAGTCCTGCACAAAGGTCTGTGTAATCCAAGTTACGTTACTGCGTGCAAAAGATGTTTATTGGAGGGCAGTCGACCTTTGCACCATTCCCCTGCTGCACCATTCATTGTCTGTCTGAATGACAAGTTAGGGGACAGATAAGGGGACACCTATGTGCCGTATAAACCTGTATAAAATGATAATGCTCCCAATTTTTACATATCTTTTTTCAGTAACCCTTCCAGCTATGTTTTTCCAAAAACTTTACTCTATCTTGAATTCTCTCTATTGAGCATCCAAGACACCCAAAGTCTACCATCTACCATAGGAGGACTGGCTGCCCATAACATAATCCTTTTCTTAGCAGCCATTTTCACACACAGCCTGGTGGACTCCCCTAATATTTTGCCGCCCTAGGCCTGGGCCTGTATGACCTCGCCACAAATCCAGGCCTGGGCTTTTATCTCTTCTGACAATGCTGCTGTAATTCTGGAAACCCATCTAGTTTAGTGATGTGCGGGCTGGCCCGATACCCGCGGGACACACGGGTTGGGTGGGATCGGGTCGATCTCGCACTGCTCTTCGTCTGCTCTTCTCCTGCTCTCCACGCCCGCCACCTTCAAATGCCGCCTTCCAGCTTTATAGCCGCGGGCCTGCTCGCCACGCCCCGTTTGTGACATCATTGGCGGGGTGGCGCGGGTCTATAAAAGGAATCCGGAAGTGTGGGGGTGGGCTGAAGGTGGGCAGATTAGGGTCGGGTGCGGGTCGGGAAAACTTCAACCCGCACATCACTAATCTAGTTCCCTCCTTTAAAGCTATTAAAGGGATTCACAATTATACCTATCAACCATCTTTCCCCTTTCCTCCCTTTTTGGTTCAGCCCTATGTATCCGCAACTTAAACTGGTCCCAGATCCACATTCCATTCCTGTGCTGTCTTCAAAACTATTACCATTTCCACCAGTACTGCGGATAAGTCATACAAGTCCCAATCACACGTTCTATAGAGATTTAAGACTTGTTCTGACAGCACAAAAGAGCTGTAACTACAGTGTTTCTTAATAAGGAGCTGCTGCAATGCTGCCCTCCAGCGTTACCTTTCCTGCATCAGAGATCGTCTGGGGGGCCATAACACTAGTGCAGAGAGCATAATTGCACTCTATTGCACTAAAAAAGCTGAATTCCTGGTTTAAAAACTGGAAATCCATCTCTTAAAGGTACCAGGAGTTGCCCCCCCCACGGTTCCTTGCAGTTTGCTGCCACTTGAGGTGAGTTTTTCAACTTGCCTGATTGGTGCAGCAGCCCTAACTAAATACCCTTCCAAGAAGTAGTAAAGGAATCATTCATGCAGAAGGTCTGTGTCAAGTTTTTACTATCCTTTAGAGACCTGAGATTTTGTATTTTAGGATAATGGGCATTGGAATTTCTGTCGATTATTCCAGAGGTACAGGAGGACTTACTTGAATTTATATATGACCTGCTAAATACTGTTAAAATGATTCTGTTAGGATTTTGCATAGAACCTTTTAAAGCCCCCAATGACTCCACTTAATAAAAGTTGCAAAAGCCAATTTTTTTCATATGGTGTGGCACTGTCTACAAATTCATCTCTCACCCAGCCAACCCTCTCCTTACTGCTCACTCACCTCTTTCTGACCAGGCAGAATAAGGGTTGGGCAAGCACATACATCTGCATTGGTTCAAGGTGTCTATTGGTTAATTTTGTTATTTGTGCTTACATCAAGTTTTTGCAAAATACAAACCAGACTTATCCTGTTATAGTTAAACTGCATCTATACTCTTTCATTCAATCATCAGACACTGGAAGCTGCTGTGTGCACATTTTATCTTAATTTATTTGAATTGCTGTGTTTCTCAGATAGAAGATCAGATTAGTCTAATATTGCCCTCTACTGGGAAAACTCAAGCATCAGACAGACTTTATTATTTACAACCTGCTTTTTCTGGTGCCTCATAGAAATGGTCTTTGAGCTTTTTCTTCTGTGTGTTCTGCACTAAAATGCAACTCTAGAAGGCCCACTTAGATGAAAAAATGCATCTCAAGGACGAGGATGAAGATTTGGCAATTAAGGGGGTCACATTTTTCCCACCATTCCTATCCTTGACATTTGGAAAGTCATAAAAATAAAGAAGATGGCTGAAGCTAATAGTGATGGTTTATCCAAGGCAATGGATTATTTACACAACATGCTCAACATGATGAAGAGGTTCCAAACAAAAAAACTAAATGTACAAATTGACTAAACAATTTGACAGTTGAGCTTGAGAGAAAAATAGTGGTAGATGAATACCAACATGCTGGATATGGCAGTTGAACCAAAGAAAATGAGAAAGAAGCAAGCGGAAGATAAAGCCGTTATTAAGTGGCCAATAACACCTTACAGGACCAGTTGAAGAAGCTCTGTGAGTTTGAGCAGAACAAGGAGAAGCTTAAACAGATTCAAAAGAGGAGGATGAATGTACAAAGCTTGATAGCACCACAAAGGGCTTGATCCAGTGATATGAGAAGTCAGTGGTGAAAAATAACTTGTTTTTCAAAGCTTTGAAAAAAAACCCTGATGAAAATAAAGCAGACAAGGATGTTGTAGAGGAGCAGTTGCATATGAAAGCAGATAAATGCTCCCTAGAACCAGGGCCTGGAACTAGGGGTAGGCAGAAAAGGCAGCTGTCTAAGGCACAATAATAGGGTGGGGCTGGGCAGCTACCGCTAAAATTGTCTTCTGCCTACCCCTAGTCCGCACCTCTCAGTTACTCCCCTTTAGTCCCGATACCCTTCCCTCCGTCGATGTCCCCTCCACTATGTGTTATTTTAAAAAGAAGCAGAAGGGGGCATTGTGATTATTTATATACACGTGTATACTGAGTAGGGGATCCTGTAGATATGGTTGAGAGCAGCTGAGGTGTATGTTCAGTAATGTAACTAAAGCTGGCCATAATCTGATTGTACGAATCAAGGATTCATACGATTTTCAGACCGTTTGTGGAGAGTCCCGACATTTTTCGTCCGGCGGAGATCACTGTTTGGTCAATCAGAGAGGTTAAAAGATTTCTGTCGGCTGCCTATAATATCTCTGCGTGTATTGCCGATCGTAAGATTTTCAGAGGGAGACTGTCACCAGCTTTGTCGGACATAACTTTCGTACGATTGCTGTCAGGGGCAGAACATCCGCTGATCTGTTCTTTTGTACTTTGTTTGATCGGAATGGTTAGTGGCAGGTCGGGAGATGGGGAAGTCCGATCCTACGTTAATTCGTACGATCGGATCTTTGCGTCTGTAGCCAGCTTAATTCTGCTTTCTGTGGATCTGAATTGTAAATACAATTTAAATTACTTATTAAATATACAGTATCTATAAACTTATCTTATGACCACCAGAACATGGTTGTCCGTGTACCGTTCAGTTCAGGAGATCAAAGAGAAAGTCGGGACATTTCAGTAACAATCCAGGACTGTTGGTTGAGCTGTCAAAATCTGGACTGTCCCGCAAAAACGGGACAGTGGGAAGAATGTCCCTGACCTCTCCTATTGATAATCAAGTCGTTCAAATCAGTGCATGGTTGCTAGTCTAATTTATACCCTAGCAACCAGATTGCTGAAAAGCGTGTCACTGTTAAATAGTCACAGTGAAACTTTGTTTAGGTAGACAGCCAGATAATCAGATTCTTAGCTGCAGGGAGCAAGGAAATGCTAACTATTTAAAAATAAATCTATTTTATACCTATACATTTGCCTTTCTGATTATTGCAGTGTGCAGAGCCTGTCTTTGTTTTTTGAGCACAGTGTTAAGTGCACTGTGTACAGTAACAATTAGTGGTTATACAGCTAATATCTAATTAATTAAGTGCGCTGACTCTTCCTAATTTGTGTCTCTCTGGTCAGCCATAAGAGGAAGAGAAGATGGCTTAAAGGCAGGTCTTACCCAGTCCTTGAATGTGCGCAGAGTAACAAATAAGTCCCTGCTGTGACACTAATTGTACAGGCAATTATGGTCAGGCATTCCTGCTGAAACATGACTTCACTTGCTTTTGAGACTTCAGTATCGCCATTACTGGAACGCTCTGTGAAAGGAAATTGCTGCTCATTAGATGAAATGTTAGGAAGCGGCAATATTTCTCCTTTTCCACGGAGGATCTTAGCATTCCGCAAAAGTCATTATGATGAGTAGTTCAAATGCCACAACCTCATAATTAGTTTCATGTATGAAATATTTATATTTGTATATGTAATGAACGTTATCCATATGTTACCCGCTGCCCACAAGATAAAAAAAATGATATCTTTGCCATCATTTACAGTAGTGGTCAGATTCATGAATTCCAGCAGTCCTGGGACTAATTCCCTGTGCAGGCGGGATGTATGGCCCATACACTCCTACAACTATATCCCAGGGATTATAATTTACAATACATAAAATCTGATGGAAATCTGAGAGCGGCATTAAACTGTGTAATTTCTGTCTCTATAATATGGAGTATGGAGTCACAGAAAGAAGCCTCCTAGTCTATACCTGCAGAGAGCTAGGAAGACTCTTGGCTGGAAGATTATGCAGAATATACTATATCCAACTACTTTAAGGTCCCTTTAATGGAAAACTATACAAATGTATTCTGCAGCAGAATTATACACTACACAATAATAACTACACTGACAGAGGTTCATGGTTTCCTGTAGAGGAATGTTAAAATTGACTGTAGTTCTTACTCAGGGCTATCCATAGGGTTGCCACCTTTTCGGGGGGTGCAAAATGGGCAGGATCCGGGATGATGACAGAAGCGGGATGTGGGCAGGGGCGGTGACATCAGGGGCGGGACTGGTGACATCAGGGGCGGGACTAGTGATGTCAGGAGCGATTGGCTCATCACCATGTCATTATTTTCAATGTCCTGTGCGGATTTCCTAATTTGGAAATCTGGACAGGAAGGTTTTACCAAGACAGGTGGCAACCTTAGCTATACAATATGTGGCCTTTCAGCTACTAAAAGAGCTACAACTTCTATCAGTCTCATGCATCCAGTTTAATTAGGTTTTGGTTTCACAACAGCAGGAGGGATGTGTACTCATACCAACACAGAGTAAATATGCTCTTTAATAGGACAATAGCAGATGTAGCGTATAACAGCTCTATGCGATTGCTAATAGAATCTAGGAATTGGAATATGAAATTGCCCTCCCCCTACTCTGTTGCTAAGAAGGGTTGCAGAAACAATATGCTGGACTTAGTCACTTGCTCATTCTGTTTGTCTTGAAGGCGCCGTCATTAGAGATTGATAGGTGGAGTCTTCACAACTGCAGTCACCATGGTTACAGCTGCTCTCCTAAGCATCTGGACTCCGTTGCTAGGCCTGAGAGCTTATTCACTTTCGTGCTGAGAGAATATTGCAAGAGGCAGAACACAGGAAACATATTGCACTTTATATGCATGTGCACGCATACATACTCTGACTATTTCTGGCATAAATCCAAAAAATCAGACTTTTTGGGAAAAAACCCGAAACAATTCAGATTTTTGCTTGATTTTATCGACTTTGTCCCTGATCCGATTAAATTGTGCTTTTTAAATAATAAATAACGTCACATTTTGGATTCTAGTCTAGTAATTACCCAGATGTGAACCTTCTAGGGCTACACCCAGCTGGGGGTGGGAGAAGATGGGAAGATTCCCAAAAATATTTTTTTCCTGGAGCTGTAACCCTTAGGGCAGTGGGGCACCTTGGTACCTTGATTACTACTCTGAAGCAACATTTACCTTTGATTTACAAATACACCCACCCATATTTGACTGCAGAGATTTTAGCTCATCACTCTGCACTGCTACATTTTATTTTTTCTTTACAAACAACCCTTTAAAGCAGAACTACCCAGCCACCCCTACATTTTAGACTAATGCCCACATAAGCGCCCCTAACCTTACCCAAACCATATAATGCCCGCTGAAAGGTCTCCACGGCCCTTATACTAGTGCTACGCTGTGCAGATGGATTGTAAGTGTAGGGTCTTTTTGTGTATGTTTATTATATCTTTATAATCTTTTATATAGCTTCAACATATCATCAGCATTCTAAAGAGTATGTTTAATCACTAACAAAATCCTGCTCATTGGGTTTTGCCTTTCAACAAGTTGATTGTTTGCGGAATATATTATCAAAATTTCCATAAAATTTAACATTGAGTATGTTACTTGACAATAATGTAGTTGAAACAATCGCTACTATTTCTTTTACCCATTTCTCTATTTAACATTTGAATAAAGAGAATAAATATCAAAGGCAAATGACCACAATCTGATTTTTTTAGAACCTCACCTTGGGTCAATTTATTCAAGAACAAATGGTACTAATATTAATACAGTCATCATTATAATGATTTTAAAACTCTAATTCTATTTTTTTTTGGCTGAGAAAATATTTTGTCCACTCCCTTTATAAAAAGCAATTTAGCAGGCAGCTGCATGGAGATGGGGCTTGGCTCTTATGTAGCATTTCCTGCAGACTCTCCTGGGATACTGAGAATTCTTTCACCTCTCATAACAGATTAAAAACAACAAACAACTGAATAATGGCTAATGATTTGGGCAGGATTGCCATTGAGTGATATTTTTTCTTACTTTAGTGCATTTAACCCTTTTATAAGCAAGGATTTTATTTCAGAGATAGAAATACAGGTGCATTTCCCCTCTAATCGAAACAGGGAAAAGAAGCAAAATGCATTTTTTGAATAAAGATCTATTATAGTCAGGTACAAATATTGTTGTAGTAACCTACGCTGTCTACTGGCAATTGCACAAAGCTTTTCAGACAAAATGGGAAAGCTAGAGTTAATGTATTTACAGAGTTTTATGATATACAGTAATTGGTTTTACTGAGAGTTGGAATTAAATGTGTCATTAGTGTGTGAATTTAGGCAGCCATACCCCTTTTTTATAGAAGGGTGAGATAAATGTACAAAGGTGTCTGGAATTTATATAAAACCTGGATAAAAACCATGAACTAAAGAAATTGCCAGGGATCAAAATTAGGTTTGTGTAGAGGCCAGGTAGATAGATAGATTAGATAGACACAGGGGAGCTGCTGTCATTAGGCAAGTTGAGATACTCAACTCAGGCTGCAGCAGTGTGTAAGTTTCCAGGGGCACCAAAAAGAGTTCCTTGTAAATTTAAGAGCCAAAATTCTGATTTTTAAATTGTAATTGTGATCTCTGCACTAGCGATGCACCTCCCACCTAGGGGTGGGGGTGCGACAACATAAGGGCCATCTCAGGGCGGCAAGGATCTCGGGGATAGATGGATTAGATAGATAAATAAACCAGAATTAATGGGTCTATTTCTACAGTAGTTATAGTTTATAAACCAATTAAATCTTGTACCGCTATATATATATATATATATCTACCCACAGGAAGCCGGCACTCTCGACAATAAAGTGCTCGAATGCCTGAGTGCACGTTCAACACATTATCTTCATCCATCCCATATATAACGGCATTCTCAGTACTTAAAATGATAAAGGCCGAGACATTAGTCTCAAGCTGTTTTATGAACAAAAACCTTTTTTATATCATTTGAATTCCTGAGAGTGCTGTTCTATATGGGATGGATATATTTATATATATATATATATATATCTATATATATATATATATATATATATATATATATATATATATATATATATATATGTATTAAATATATATATATATATATTTCTTTCTTTTTTTTATCCCCTAATTTAAACTGCCCCAAACCACAATGTGCAGAGTTGGTAGAGTCATTTCTTTAATCATTCCACTGTTTATACAATTTATATATATTTCAGGATTATTTTGTTGTAAGCAAACATTTATTTCCAGGTTTAATTATATATAAATTTGAGCTTTTAACCACAAGCAGCCCTAATCAACCTCGGGACACTAATGCACACATGAAACATTTATGACTATAGTAATGAATCCCACAGATATTGTGAGAATACTGATAACCATACAAATACTACTCCCTGCATTTAAGGTTTAATACCACAGCTTAAATATTATTACATATATTATATAATATCATCAGTAATCACCAGTAAAAATATAACACTCTCAGCAATTACAATCATGGTGTCTGACAGTTTATGATCTCTGACCAGATCCCAACATTTTCCTGTATGTCATATTTGGGAAATGGCAGCATGTAAATGCTACCGGAAATACCAAATGTAGCGGCCTGACTTCTACACTCCACTGTACAGTACGTGTGCCCAATGAATAAAGGCAGGGTGATGGATTGGATTGCAGGTAATTCTTAGGCTGACAGGTGCTTTTCAAAGTATAATGCCATTCGATGCATGACGTGAGAACATGGTTTGCTATAACTGGCTTCTGATGCAAACTGTTTTTGAAACAATTTGGAATCCTTGTCAATGTAATTTAAGAGACACATACAGTAACATATCAAAATACTGCAGCAAATTACCCTACCAAAGAAAATAAAGAAATCATGCAGACTGGTATCTTGCAGCAGTGGCATACAGAACTAAGAAAATCAGTGGCATGGAGCTTACTTATAGTTTAGCATCTATTTCCCTTACTATATTATTACATACTGATATCCTAGTTTGTAACTGTTAGACTTAAGAGCATTGTGCTTTTATAATGTGCTGTGAACTCCAACAAGGAGGATAGATGGGTGTAGCTCTCTCCCAGGCTCTGCTTGCCTGTAGTGAAGGGGCTGCAGTACTGACAAGGGAAACAGCTTATTGTTCTATCCCTATTCCCTGTCTACTGTAGGGATCCAGAACACATGAGATACTGACAACCTGGAAGGTGTATCCTTCAACTCCCCCTGCTATTCCTTCACCATTCTGTCTGTATCTGCTACACCTGTGCCTGTATCTGCCATTTATTGATGTACTGTGGTTATTCCTAACCCTGTGGCACTTTATACTGAAGAAAGTCTGTTGTTATTGTGTTTGAAAAGACCCCTGGCATCCTCTTTTCTATTATTTTATATTTTTGGCAGTATAGAGGTGTAGTCTTATGATGCTGTTGTGTGCTCTTTCCACTTAGTGAAAGCCCATCCTGCTGAAAGAGGGTCTATGTTCTATCTCACTGGCTGGTATTTGCCTTTTTAAGCCAAATTAGGGTTACGCTTAAACAAAGGATGCAGGGATTCCACCATCCCTAATTCTAGCCCCCAGTGCTTTCTAATCGCAGGAGGCTTGCACACTAATAAAATGATACCTTGTAACATCATTCAACAGAAAAGTAGCAGTTCAGAGACACTAGATAAAGCAGACAACAGATGGATGAATTCTTAAATATAGCATGCACAGAATGAACATAGCAAAGCAGCCATTAGACAAATGGAACAAATAACACGACTGGCACATACAGTGCAAGACTGGCACATGTGACTAATGCAGACAGCACTAATCTAGTGTAATATGGAAATCAGACAGTGTATACTGTACTTTACATGGCATGTAAGCCAAATGGGACATGAGGAATATACAGGGAAGCTGTTAATGAATGAGACACACATATAACATAAACACATATTTTATATTTCTGCTTAATTTAAAGTATTGAAAAAATCCATGTACTGGTATGTTACAGAGGGTTTAGGCTATGCACCTAATGAAGCATTTAGTAAATGCAGTATGTTACATACATATGGTATTCAGGGTTAGAACATACAGAACAGGAGGCCTATGAACAAAGTGGCAATGCAGGTAATATCCACTTCATTATTCATTGTTCCGTCACCAAAGTGTTTTATATATCACTGTGACCGAATAAGCTGATCCTGCCTGTCAGATGGGGAAGCCCTGACATATAACATACTGAATAAACATCACTACTCTGTTAGCTTTCTCTTGAGGGCATCACACATATCTTCCAAGGATCAGTTGTGATATCTGCTTTTGCTATAGCTGTACACTTCCAAAGTGAGCTCTTAAACTGCATTGAAAATAATCATTTGCCTTATATGTCTGTGTTTCTTTTATTTCTATTCATTTGTGTCAATACAGGTTCTTGGCTGGGGTTGGTTTATAAGGGGTTGGTTCAGTACAGGGGTTAAATTCCATGCATCACATGGTGACCTACTGTATATAGGGGGGAAGTTTTCTCTGTCGTCGGTACAGGGGTTAAGTGACTGTCCTCCCTCTCCATCACATACAGTATCTTCCCTTGTGCTGCAGTGTATGAGTCAGACGTTAGTCATAGTGTTGTTGTAGCTCTTCTTGTGTAGGACTGGACTTTCATGTGAGACAGCTGACGCAGGCTGCTTGCTGTTGAAATACATTAATATTAGAGATACAAATGAATATTACTTTAGAGTCTAGAGATGGTCATCATATGACCAATTAACCCCTTTGGTTATATTTTAAAAAATAAACCCAGCACAGCAACACTGATTGGAAAGGATCCTTGCAGCTTCTGTTTTTCTAAAAGCATCCTTGGTTATCTAGTTAGTTTTACCTTCTATCTGTATTTTTCCTAGAAAAAGGGAAAAGCGTGAGTGTTGGTGCGAGGATGATGGGTCAGTAGTATAAATAAGTAAAATCATTATGTAAACCTGTGTTATATGAATACATACAGTGCAATAAAATACCTTTATGTTTCTGGCACCATAGATACAAATTAGTATTGTCACGTCCTAACTTCAACCCTTTAAGGGACAGCAAACAGCTCTGGAAGGAGGGAATTGCTAGGCATTTTATATTGACTAAAATATAATTCAGCTTGGAGATCCTTAGGGCAGATTCCCTAAAGGGCGAAGTGACTAACGCTAGCGAAAATTCGCCAGCATGACGTCATTTTGCAACCACGCTGATTCACTGATGGGTGCAGGCAAAGGAGATAGACGCTAGCGTTGCTTCGCACTCTAATTCCAGATGAATTTTCGTTCTGGCGAACGGACGTAACTCTGCAAATTCAGTAAGATGCGGATTTTACTGAACGTTACATCTTGCGCCAGACTTGCCTTTTGCCACCTCAGACCAGGCGAAGTGCAATGGAGTGGATAGGAGATCCTCAATTTTTGGTTGAAAAATGTTCTAAGTCCCAAAAAATGCTGGCGACTTTTCATTTTTTCAAGGTGATAGCCTGCAAAAGACCGTAAAACTTTTGTTTGGGTTCCCCCCTACATTTACTAACATATGGCACATAAACTATACACTGGGCTCTAGTGTAGGGCAATACAACAACTCTATTTTATATTATTAAGGTTCCCTGGGCTTGTGTAGTGTAATGTATTTGCTGCAACATATACGTCCATTCAACTTTCACTTCCCGCCTATGCAAATAGCGCAACTTTACTTTGATTGGCGCAACTTTACTTTGCTTGGTGAAACTTTGCCGGCATTCGGCGGCCTGGACACAACTTTGCATTTTAGGGAATTAGCATTGTCCTAGCGAATTTGCGCCACTAAGGGAATTTGCCCCTTAACCTGCACTATAGCCCAGCTGAGAGAAAGAGTGGCATGTAGTAGAGCTGGAGTTAACATACCCCCCATGTCCATAGAGCTACAACATTTCTATAACTTTTTCACAAAGTTAAACTTTTTTTTATTGGGAAACTAGGTTCCCCCAGTAAATGCTACCCAATTTACAACTAAATGGGTCCAGTGATGCTGTTATTTTGCTATATTAGGATGTAACACTTGAACACTCTCTCAATTAGGGGTCCATTCCCCAAAGGGTCATATAGACTCTACTGAGTTCACCAGAGAGATACTTACAAGTGAATATAGAGATGTGAAATTCCCATATGGCTAATTGTGGTGCACTCTACTTTGACCTTGTGATAAAAATGCACCATATACTTAGTGGACTGGCACATCCACATTACTGCACTTAACAAATACCTGCATGACAGCCATTGCTTTCCTCACTTGGCCCTGCCTGGGGATATAAACTCTTTTTCAGCTCTGTATGAAATCCTTTGGGGTAAATTTACTAAAGGGCGAAGTGACTAACACTGGCGACAATTCGCCATCGTTACCACTTTTGGCCACTTTACTGATTTACTTTTGGGCGCAGGCGACAAGTTGCTAGTGAAGGAGATAGACGCTAGCAATGATTCACACTCTAACTTTTCGCTCTGGCAAATGGACGTTACTCCGCAAATTCACTAAGATGTGAGTTTCACTGAATGTTACCTCTTTTGTCAGACTTGCCTTTGCAACTTCAGACCAGGCGAAGTGCATTGGAGTGCAAGAACATCCTCAATCTTCTGTTACTTACATCATAAGTCCAAAAAACGCTGGCGACTTTTCCGTTTTTCAGGGTGATAGGCTGCAAAAGGCATAACATTTTTTTTCAGGTACCTGGTTTCTCCCATACATTTTCTAACATATTTAACATTATTTTAAAGTGGGCTCATGTGTAGGGCATTAAAACAATTAATAAATAAAACAATTTATTTAGGTTCCCTGTAATGTATTAGCTCCATTCAAGTTGAAATTTTCGGCTCTATGCAAATTAGGCTGAGCGAAGTCCTCTAACGACGTTGCACTAGGCAGACTTGAACGCTTGCACTTCTTCCCTTTGATTTGCTCAAATTGCCAAAGTAACACTAGCAAAATATTTGCCAGCGTCCAACGCCCAGGGCAAAACTTTGTGTTGTGTTTTGGGTATGTCAATATTTGGTTGGGAATCCATGCCTGATCTCTGTGCTTCCTCCATCAAACCAAAGGGACTTGCCCCAGTTCACAGGCAAGCAACATAAACAAAGTTATATCCAAAGATATGTGTCCCCAGGCTTTTCATTAGTAAAAATATATATTTATTTAAAGTTGCATTAAAAAAATTTGATACATACTGACCCCCACATGGTCCACATGGTCCACCTAAAAAAAAATTTATGCTACTGACCCAACATAATTCAATAATTAATCCTTTCAGTTCTCAAATAATGCATAAGAAATCTCTGAATTTCATGATGATTCGATAAGAGAACATTTGCTGATAGAGGAAATCATGTCTTTGACTTTCTGATTAAATATAATTTTCCTAATCTATTACACGTATAAGATGTACCTTTCCTTTCCGAATAGAATGGGTCCAGCTTTGGCCCTGGAGGGAAGGAAGTAATAGTCGGCTATATGCGTCTAAAATGATTTCATCTTGTTATTTTTAGATGTACGGTAAAGCATTTTTGTGCTGCTCTCTGATCATATCCTCTGTTTATATTAGCGTGAATGTTTTAACCCTCTGCAGCTGAAAGAATGTGAATGTTTTAACCCTCTGCAGCTGCAGCTGAGAGATGCCTTTTAATGATTTTGCCCAGGCAATGCCGCTACTTAAACAACAATGGGTGGAGGGCACTCCAATTAGAAAAATGTTTTGTTTTTTAAGAAAGGTGCAGCATAGCCCCAGACCACTCCCAAAAAGTGAACACAGATATACTATTGCGGTGGTATGTAAATGCTTAAAAAATGTTTTTTCTCTTTAATATGTGAATACTCTTGATTCAAATTGACTGTATATGTTTGTAAATGCAATTATATTACATAAAGACAGCTTTTTAAGAATACCACTGTGTGAATATGGTAATGATTACTTTTTGAGTGTGCCTGTCCTATATATCTAAAATAATGCCACTACTTAAGGTGGCAATAGACGCACCAATAATATCGTACAAAATGAAGTTACATTCAATAATCAGTGCGTCTATGGCAGGAAATGAGCCAAACCGATATCGGCAGAAGACTTGGATATCGGTCGGCTCAACCACTGAATGGGCTGATCTTTGAATGGGTGAAGGAAAGATCATAATTGTAACATCTATTGCCACTTTAACCCTCTTAGTCTCAAACAAAATTCACTATTCCTTACCCGAGGCTGGTGACCAGAAATTCAGCCTTCAAGGGGGGCCCTGGCCAATCTTTGGACCTTCAAGTGGGAGTTGTACTGAAAAAGTTTGACAACCACTGCTCTATAGCGAAATAGCTATTATGCAACCTATACGCAATATGTTGGCGCTATATAAATACATGTTAATAATAATAATAATAATAATAACCTATCTAAGAAATATGTGCTCAATATGGGACTGGCCATACATATGCATGGCTAGATTGCACCAGAAAGATACAGGATTAACACCCCATTTTTCTATCTTGGTTGAGTAATTCAAACCTTTGTAATGAGGGTCCTCAGACTTTCTGTACAAGAGGATCAGCAATTCATAATTTATGCTTTTGGAGGAATAAAACTGTTGTCTGTTGTCTTTAAAGACTTCTGTCAGGGCAGGGGCACACAAAGCTACTGGGGGAGATTAGTCAGAGGCTACAATCTAAATCGCCGGCGGGATGGCACTCAGAATGCTTCATTTTCCGAAGTCTCACGAGGAAACTGCGGGCAACTTCAGAAAACGAATCGATCCGAGTGCCATCGATTTAGATTCTAGCCAGCGGGGAGGCAGTTCGGCGAGATTAGTCGCCCAGAGAAGCAGTTTGTCGTTGGGCGACTTATCTCCCCCAGTAGCTTTGTGTGCCCCTGCCCTCAACAAGGACACAGTTTAATGCTTGCTTATTAGCAAAACAAATAGGATAGCTCCCACACACATTAATTAAACTATGTGCAGAATAACCTGTGCCAATGTTTAACAAAACAATTAAAGAATTCAGCTCTTCCAAAGGGGTAAACGTTAAACAGAGCTTATTTAGCTTCTTTTTAATCCTGAAGAATACCTACCACTTTCTGATCTTATTCATTTACCCTATCCTGAATGTCAGGAGGAGAATCACCAGGTCGAATGGATAAGAATCCGTCAGGAAACGTACAGGAGTCAACATCTGATCATTCATAAATATGCCCCAAAAGGGTCCAAAATGATTATCAGTCTATCAGAATGATGGTGTAACTGTTATAGCACTGTAACCATGATAACCATGCTTTAATCAAATGACCACGCTCCACAAATATACAGAATGCTTTATTTTTCTTTTCTTTTGTTTTTTTTTTGTACAGTACCACACAATAAACAACAAACAGTAACAAAATAGCTTCTATGAGTAAAAAAAAATGCCAGTGAACAGAATCTCAAAGGTGAAACCTGTCAGGCAGTGTCAATAGGGAATGTGCAGTCTATAGAGTCTCGTCATATCCCAAACACTTTATTAAGCATGTTAAGTAACGTGGCAAGTATGGTAAGTACATGTAGAAACAACCAAACGACCCCAGGCAGAAATTATACATTTGTTAATGAAAGGTCAGCATGGAGGGGCAAGGGGAAATCTACTACTAGAATCCTGGATATAACTTCTATTATATTGCAGCTGATATTTACTGTTCAGTTTGAAATATTATAATACGTGTTCATATAACTACTGCCATCAGCAAGTGTTTTAACTTAACTGCAGACCAATAAGCAATGGAGACTGCAAGAATGGACGTGTACAATAACATTTCTCATAAGGACCCCACCCATGTACCTACCCTTCCTTACTGAAGTAAGCTGAGAATTAGCAAATTAACTTTTTTCCCACTTTATGTCTCAGGTGCCAATCAACAAGACATTCTATGATAAACTGTAAACCAGTTCGTGGTTTAGGTTGCCACCTTTTCTAGTAAAAAATATAGGCCTTTCTATATTTTTGTGTTTTTTTACCTTTAAATAACAATGGCATCAAGTAACATTTTTGCAGGCCAGGCTGGTAAAATACCAGGCATGTGGCAACCCTATCTGTGGTGGTTCTGTAGTATTTTAAACCAATGCTAACTTTATCAAGATATTTTATGACATTTTAGTATAGTGTAAGTCATTGCAGTGGAGGAAATAGCAGGGACGGCTACTGCTGCCAGGTTTTGAACAGAGCTGTCTCATCTTCCCATTCTGGCCGGAATCAATCCAAGATGCCCGTGCGTTCCACCTGTGGAATGCACGGCCATCTTTGATTTTTTTTCATTGAAATTTCCCTGAGGTGAAAGAAGCAGAGAGAGAGACAAGCACAGCTAGAAGAAAAGTGTGGTATTCGACTTGGTGAGGTAATGCTTTCAATCTATTAATGCATTGCCCAGAGTTAATGGAGTTTTCATTGAACATATTCATAGTGGTCTTACTGGCAAGTCTGTGATTTTTGAAAGGTTGAAAGGTATACACGTGCTTCATTAGTTGTCTGAGATAAAGGGGAACTCTATGTTTATCTGCAGAGGGGCCGGCCAAGCTCTAGTTCCTCTAAGCTCTAGTTATATCTCACTACATAAAATGTCGTATTCAGGGCAGGGCCAGTCTGACTGGGAGCCCTAGGCAACCAGGTCGGCCACAACAGGCCCCACTCTCCACCCACCATATGCACGCAAGCATGAATGTGCAGGCGCATAGCCCGTAACAGAGGGGTGGACAGGAGAGGTAGGGGAGAGTGTGGCCGAGGGGAGGGCAGAAAGCAGTATAGGGGATGGTAGGGGTGGGAGAGGGGCAGAGGGGAAGGAGAGGAGAGTGACGCAGGGAGGAGACTAAGAATAGGCAGACCTTTTAACAGGTACCTGCTCAACGCCCCCCATCATTGCACTGTAGGCAGGTGCCTCTTCTTCCAACCCCTAGTTTCAGCCCTGGTCTTATTAATTACAGTGACATATTCACTTTCCTTTAAATAGCAATCCCTTTGCGCTGCAATGGCTATGTGACTTATATTACTCATGAGTTAAACAGTGTGATAAGATTTGCTCACAGAAATGAATTATTCAATCTGAGATGAAAACATTTTTCTCTCCCATGAATCTTTTTAATTTTGAATTGAATCTGGCCCTGTTTTGGTGTGCGCAGAACATAAAACTCTTCTATAGCAGCTGTTTCCCATACATTAATGGAAGTGTCCTACAAAGCAGGCGCTGTACTCACATTTTGCCAAGCATTGCTTTTCAGGTTCAGTTAAAGTAAATAATTTATAAAAGAAAATGTACCACTAGAATCGCATAGAAACTATGAGCACAGTCAGTGCTTAGTGAAATAAATATAAATAAAATATATGACTACCCCAGATATCCCTTTCCTAGATTTCAACATGCCTGTGCCAATGAAATTAGCAGGACACAAAAAAATAAGCACATTATAATGACTGCATTGTCTAGAGAAGTCTAATATAGAGCCCAGCAATATAATATCTTTGCATAAGGACAATACAGATGTATTCCCTATTGACCAATTATTACATTCCAATATAAACTACATAGTTGTCACTGTTGTTAAGTAAGTGGCAGCTTCTCAGAGCATGATCTCATGCTAAACAAATTACAAGAGACTGGAAAACAAAGCATGTTCTGTAAATTTTAAAGTGTAAGACACTCAAGCAATTTCTTCCCAACTGGAAACGAACCTTCCCTCCCAACCTCAGGGAATTGCTACAAATAGTACAGCCAGCATTTAATGGATAAATCAATATTACTATGGAAACTGACCTAAACCAATAAAATAAAATAATTTCTCTAAACTGGAACATTGCAAGACCATCCTCAACAATGGAAGAGGGACTCATATTTATCCACCTGAGGAAAAATAAATTAAAAGGTAATTAAACAGAACTAAAAAGGTTGGTTATCACAAACACATTACATATTTTCCAATGATCTCTTAACAATTTGATCTCTAACTTTGTCTGCTTTCTCTTGGTTTAAGTACTCCAACACCTTCATGAGCATGTCCTCATCTGCATACACTTTGGCCTGTGTGTCATCACCCTCCCTGGGCATAGGAAGTCTTCTGTTACCTTTGGTCAGTGTCTCATAATCCTGAAATCCTCTTGTGTTCAAATAACCCCTCAAAGCCTTTTCATACTGCTTTTCAAGTTCTTGGATGTCACCTGGGTTATATACGACTCCTACTTTTCTGTTCTGATTGTTATTTAACAGCTCTGGGTATTTGGCTAACATCTCAACAACATACTCATCTTCTTTCTCTGATCTTGGATCATATTCCATTTGCCTCTTTTCAAAATCATTTAACCAAGCAGCTTTGTGCCCCTTTGCTTTACTGTGCATGGAATATGGTCTTTGTAAGCCATTGTTTTGGTTAAACTGGTTCAGAAAGGCAGGACTCTGATTTGGCAGCTTATCTGCCCCCATGAGGTTCATCATATCCTCCACAGTTAAATCTTCAGGGGCATTAGGTAAGAAAGCACCAGCAGGCTGTTTCATAAATCCTTGTCTGTTTTTATAGACATCAACATTATCCACTGTTGTTTCAGAAACCTCATCCAGATCTTCAGGTACTTCAACATCTTTATTAGGCTCCAGTCTTCCTGCATATTTCTTTCCATCTTCATCTCGCAGCATGTCAATAAGATCTTCCGGAGGTATTTGTAAGTTTCTGGAAATATCTATCAACTGGTATATTGATTCAGGGTCCAGATCTTTGCCTATATATTTGGGTGATCGTTTTGTTTCTGTATTTAGTTTCCCTTTTTCCATTCTGTTAATCCACATTTTAAGATAATTGTCCATCAGGCTTGCTAGGTTCCCAGAATCTTGTTCTTTGTCATTTTTTTCAGTGTCTTCATCTTGTATTCCAAGTAGCCCGGACCTCTTCATTTCATCTTCAATGTCATCTGTCTTTTCTACCTCTTCTTTACTCTCTTTTATTTCCTCTTGAGTTTGACTTTCAACCTTCTCTTCTATAGGAGTCCAGTCTTCCCCTCCAGCAACATCTTCATATGCAATGTTGTTGGCTTTATACATGTCATCCTCATCATCTTTATACAGCTTCTGATCATCTTCTAATCTTTCTCTTTTATGATTTCCCTGTCCTTTTAATTTGCCTAGTTCCTGGAAGACCGACTGTAGTGTAGCTAGATTTTGAGGGGTGTATTGACCTTCCACAATTTCGCTGGTGCGTTTGAACGGACTGTCCCTAGTGTAATCATCATAGTACCTAGATTGAATGTTGCCTATTTTTGGCCTTTTCTCAGGCCACTTACTTGACTCATAATCTTCCAACAAATCAGCAGGGATGTTCTTCTCCACATTTCCACTTAGTTGTTTATTTTTTTCTTTGGGTGAAAATTTTGCCTCTTTTTCTGCCTGCATCAAGGCTTCCAACATGACCCTCATCCATTCTGATTCATCATCTATAGCTGGGCTTTTGGCATTCTCTGGTGAAATGCCTGGTGTACTGATATCCTTCTGCTCTGAAAGAAATGGAGCCCCTTGATAGGATGCATAGTCTGGTAGAGTCTCTGGTCTGTTTGCTTGCTTCCTGAGGTTCTCAATATACTCCAGGGCCCTCAGCATATCTGGGCTGGGAAGGCGCTGGATACTTTTCATTCTGGATTCTTGGTCTTGTGGCACTTGGTAATATTGAAAGGGTGCAGCATCAGCAAAGGATGTGAAAAGCAGTAAAAATGACAGGGACAGGCATTTCTCAATGAAGCAACAACTTGAAGATGCCATTTTTAATTTTCCTACAAAAAAAACACATTTATATAAAGTGAGAGTAATAGGTTTAAAGATTTGACTTGTTTTACAGTTTCAAATATTCCTCTTCTGTTCCTATAATAGTTTTACTTTACAATAATTCAAGACCTACATGAGAAGACATAGATTTATTCCGTTCTCAAGTGCCTTTGCATGATGTAATCCTGTAAAATGTCCTAATAATTCTCTTTTCACAGGCAACCATAGCTACTTATAGTAACACTGTTAATGTATTTATAGAATTCATGATGCTCTAAATAACCTTTTTTAGATCATGCTTTTAGGATTAAGTGAAAGGGGCTCTGCCAAAGAAGACTAGAACAAATGCATTACCCATAAATCCAGAACTGGCTCTTTCCCAGTATAGCTCTTAAATCTTCCTTAATCCCTTTGCTCTTGCCAGAGCCACCTACTGTGTTAAAGATCATTTATTCATAAAAAGACAATGATATAGTAAAAGCTTATGACATTCTCTATCTAAGGGTCTATAGCTTTATTTCTATTACTATACTAGGGCACCTTGTTATCCCATAACTTAGATCTGGTTATATAACCATGAAAACATAGGTATGTCCTAAAGAATCTACCTTACTGTCATTTTGGTTTTCAAAATGTAGGACCCACTTATTACCCCATTGTAATGTTTCTCTATGGGAAGGCATGTCCTAAATTGAGGGGAAAGATCTGTATTTAGTTAAACTGGTTCATATTTTTCAATGTTTGAACCTCAAGCCATGGAATAAACATAATCAATGTTGAAAATGTAAGGATTAGATGATAAAGTGCATTTTAAACTTGTTTTCTTGGTAATTACACTGAGAGTACAGGTACGACCATGTCTTACGGCAATGACATAAACCTTGTTTTAAAGGGAAAATAATTCTGCTGTAAATTAAACTGACAAGTTTGCCAGTGGCTGACACTAATTCAGTGGAGTTTATGAAAAATATATATTTTATGTGTATGTGTGTGTATATATATACCATGTTAGAGCACATAGTATGGCTGGCATCTTGCAGATAGATAAATATGAATGCCCAAATAAATGAGGATTTATTTTCCCTATACACAGGGCCATTTGATTTATGGGACATCTATAGAAATACAAATATTTTACCTTTGAAATAGAAATACCCAAAATCAGTGCAGATCATTTTTCTTCTGGGTAGGAGTCAAGTCTACAGGATGTTTATCAGCAAGATACTGATACACTATCAGAATCAGTAGACAATATTGGCCTCTCTATGGCTTTACTCAATAAAACATAAAGAGATTATTTTTAGGTGATTCAGTCCAATCTGCTCTAGCTAAAAACAGGACAGTCAAATTACTGTGAAAATGCCTTGCACACCGAGTAGACAGCAAGCAAATGATTCCTTAGATGTATCAAATTCTGGTACTAAAATAAAGATGGGAGATGAATGCTGCTAAGTAATAACAGCTCCAAAGTAAAATGGCTAGAAACATTAGTATATTGAATGCCATCATTCTTCAAGCAAAGGAAAAAAATAAATAAGGGTTAATGAAACTGGAAGAAAAAAAAGATCAGAAAATGCAATGTATAATTAAATACAAACTGTACCACTTCCACTGAAACTAAGAAATCTATGCACTTCCGTCTTAGGTATGAGAATGCGTGTTGCTTTGACAGACGTCTAAATATAAACGAAGCTCCTAAGCTCATTTATATGATGGCTTCGAAGATCTGTTATAGCCTCTCCTACCATGGAAACAAGAGAGTCTTGGGTGTATTAAACAACTATTTTTATGATTCTTTACGCAACCCACTTGTTTATTTGTTTAAGGCAAACAACTGTTAGCTCCTGTGCTATTTTACTATGTTTGTATAGTTGCCCCCATTTATTTCTTCTAATTGTTTTTATGCCCTTATTGGAAATGCATTAATCCCACTGTCAGTGTAATGGGCAGCATGAGTGATCAAATGGCCAGTTATTGTGTGTATCTGTCTAGACATGAAATTAGAGAGAGAGAGAGAGAGAGAGAGAGAGAGAGAGAAGATAGATAGATAGATAGACAGACAGACAGATAATAGATAGATAGACAGACAGATCGATAGATAGATAGATAGATAGATAGATAGATAGATAGATAGATAGATAGATAGATAAATAGATAGATAGAGAGAGAGAGAGAGAGAGAGAGAGATATGATAGATAGAAAGATAGATAGATAATAGATGATTAATAGAAAGATAGATGATAGATAGATAGATAGATAGATAGATAGATAGATAGATAGATAGATAGATAGATAGATAGATAGATAGATAGATAGATTAAAAGATAGATGATAGATAGATAGATGATTAATAGATGATAGATAGATAGATAGATAGATAGATAGATAGATAGATAGATAGATAGATGATATTTATAGAGAGAGAGATATGATGATAGATAGATAGATAGATAGATAGATAGATAGATAGATAGATAGATAGATAGATAGAAAGATAGATAGATCATAGATAGATAGATAGATAGATAGATAGATAGATAGATAGATAGATAATAGATAGATAGAGAGAGAGAGAGAGAGAGAGAGAGAGAGAGAGAGAGAGAGATATGATAGATAGAAAGATAGATAGATAATAGATGATTAATAGAAAGATAGATGATGATAGATAGATAGATAGATAGATAGATAGATAGATAGATAGATAGATAGATAGATAGATAGATAGATAGATTAAAAGATAGATGATAGATAGATAGATGATTAATAGATGATAGATAGATAGATAGATAGATAGATAGATAGATGATATTTATAGAGAGAGAGATATGATGATAGATAGATAGATAGATAGATAGATAGATAGATAGATAGATAATAGATAGATAGATAGATAGATAGATAGATAGATAGATAGATAGATAGATAGATAGATGATAGATAGATAATAGATGATAGATATATTGTGCAGCCTTCAGCCCTCCAGCTCTTCCTGAACAGCAACTCCCAGAAGAACAGCTGAAGGCATGACATTGTACACTTACAGCATGTTGACAATTTGAATGCATAACTGAGCAATCTGTTCATGCGGAAATCTCTACCTTTCCATGTTAACAGCAATTCATCAGCGCCTAATCCAGTAGCCTGACTGCTTTTATGGCATAGCAACAGGCAAGCCACGCAGACCTCACTAATAGAAGAAGTGGCACATCAGTAACTGTAACTCCCAGATATTTATATCAGCTAACAGAACTGCTATGTGCACAATATGATATATATATATATATATACTGTTATTATATGTGGCTTCCTTGTAACATTTGTGAGAGTCCCGGTGCCAGGAGAGAACACATTGCATTTAGGAGGATACAGTGGTATCACAGTGCCCCTGGCAATTCTACTGATAGACTGGCTCTATCCATTACTGGGATTGGGATGCAGAGACATCACACAAGGCAGTCTCATTTCATACCCAGAAAGAACATTCAGCTAAAGTTATGGGAATGCCTGGCTTTATTATATGTTATTGCCTATGACATGTTAAACTAAACAGAGAGTCCATTTGTTAGTTAAGTATCAGTTCCACCAGCCTTGTGGCCCCTCCTACGTTCCCACCAACAACCCAACAAGCCGGTCCGTACCTGTAAACTTCAGGCTCAGCATTGCTCCCACTCACAACCGAGCGATCGTTTCAGCACCAGAACAGCTCCCAGGGCTTAATAGGGCTCGTCACGTGACTCGCATGACGTCACTCACCACGGCGCTAAGAAAGGGAGGAAAGAAGAGAGAAAAACACAGGGGTGTGAGCTGACAGTTAACCGGCTGTGTCCTGGCTGCCTGGCTCGTACATGTGACTGGTCTGCTGCTAAGGGCAAGGGTAGCTGTTGCAGGAGGGTTAATGATCACAGCAGGATTGGACTTATAGTGCTGAGGGCAGGAGGTTAATGATTCCTATGTCTGCTGGAGCCATAGATGCTGAGGGCAGGAATATTGTAGCAGGGTCGGGAAACCAGTGTCTGAAAGAATCAAGGATGTCCAGCCAAGCTTTCTATCTAGCAGCCAGTGTATACACTATAGATAGCTAAAATAGGTTTTATGTAATAAAACATGAAATATGTTATATTTTGTCCCCAGGTACATATATCATGTTTGTGGCCCAGACCTGAAATAATGTCTTGGCTATCAATGGCAGACTGATGCCCATTGGCACATTAATGAAAGGACCCCCTTCTGGGCTGCTGCTGGGTCCAGATGCATGCAGATCAGACACGTGCTCTTGAGTATCCTACACCAGGTCAGGTTTAGCACGCATCAGTGACATCACTGGATCTGCATGCATCCTTGACATCACTAGATATGCACACATCCGTGACATCACTGGATATGCACGCATCAGTGACATCACTGGATCTGCATGCATCAGTGACATCACTGGATCTGCACGCATCCGTGACATCACTGGATATGCACGCATCAGTGACATCACTGGATCTGCACGCATCCTAGCCATCACTAGATATGCACACATCAGTGACATCACTGGATCTGCACGCATCCATGACATCACTGAATCTGCACGCATCCGTGACATCACTGAATCTGCACGCATCCGTGACATCGCTGGATTTGCACGCATCAGTGACATCATTGGATCAGCACGCATCAGTGACATCACTGAATCTACTTGAATCAGTGACATCATTACATCTGTACACATTCAAACACACGCTCACACACACCTTCTTCTCCCAGCAGCAGGGGCGATCCTGGCCCCTCCGCCGACTGAGGCAACAGCAGTTGCTGCTGCCCCCCCCACCCTCGGAAATTCGCTCTTAAAGTACCAGGAGCAGCATTTTTGCTGCCCCTGGTACCTAGTGGGGTGCTGCTGCCTGAGGCGACAGCCTCAACTCGCCTCATTGGCGAAGCACCCCTGCCCAGCAGGTAAGCACAACTGGCAATGCAAATAAAAATACATTTTAAAATAAAAGAAAATTGGAGTAATAACTGACAGAAGTTAGATTGGCCCCTAAGCTATAGCATAGGGGAATCTGTGCTTTAGTCCGCCCCTGTACCTGCCTGCTGGTAATGAGCAGAGAGAAGCAGTTGCAGGGATCATGCTGTGGATTCCACATTCTTGCCCATGCTGAGTTTCTTGTTCAGAAATATTTGTATTCTTGCTTCAGACACTGATATTAACCAGAGGTAAGAATATGTACTGGTATGGCAAGAGCTCTAGTTGTAAAATTGCTGGTTGGACATCATTCCTTTTATCTGCATTTATTTGCAATTTTAATTATTATATAAAGCAGGTTATACTGTATATGATGGTCTCATAGATGATTACATAGCTCAAGAGTTTACAGTTAAACCCTGGAACCTAAAGGGGCATAAATAAGACCTTTCATCAAAGAATTAAAAAAAAGAACTGTAGTTGAAAGGTTCCCTTCAATGGTTTTAGGAAAGTCGTGGTCTTGGCGATAATGACATTCCAACATTTTACTTTCATTTGTTCCCCCAGCTCAGATCTAACAAAATTCCATAATTTCTTATGGGAGGATAAAAAAAGTATTTTGAGGCAAAGTGAAAGAAGTAAAGCATTATTCCTGTGTCTTTGTTGAACAATGCAATTAGTAAGATTTTGCTACTTTGATTATATTGCCATTACTTTATCCACAACTACTTTGACATCCATTTGACATCCATTTGAACGTTATTATCGTAGGGTTGGCATATTGCGTAGTGTACATTACTACTTTACCATTTTATTTATTCGAAAAAAATACACCTTTTATTGCATTTTGTATTTCAGCAATAGCTGCCACGATACTTTCTTTTACTGGTGAACAATGTTCCCTCTAAGGCATGTGCTCATACGCGCGCGCACAAATGTTGAGGCCGTCGCACACAACAAATTGTGGTGCGCACAAAGAATTTTATATGAAAATACAAAATTTTGCATTTATTCTGTCCTGCGCACACAGTTTTTAAAAATGCACAAACAATTTTAAAATGTGCACAAGAGAATTTTTTGGAGCACATAGCTGAAAAGAAATTAGAGGGAAAATTGCTGGTAAATAATGCCATTCTCTTTAAACGTCAACAGATCAATATAATATATCATAAATTCATGATGTGGAAAATGTACAGATTTAAGTCATCACAAGCTTATATGCAGATATGCATTAAACAAATCATATGCAATCACAAATACTTAGCATTAGCATCCATATATAAAACCGTTACACTATGAACAGAGGTATGCAAAGACATCTTCCATCACTTAGGGGCATAGAGTCACGGGAGGAGGGGGTCATTCTTCCACTGTATAGAGCACTTGTAAGGCCCCATCTAGAATATGCCGTACAGTTTTGGTTTCCATCACTCAAACAGGACATTATTGTAGTAGAGAGGGTACAGAGAAGGGCAACTAAGCTGGTAAAAGGTATTGAAAATCTTAGTTATGAGGAAAGACTGGCCAAATTATATTAGTGATATGATAACTATGTATAAATATATAAGGGGATCATATAATAATCTCTCTAATGCTTTATTTACCAGTAGGTCTTTATAGCTGACACAAGGTCACCCATTCCGATTAGAAGAAAAGAGGTTCCGCCTAAATATTCGGAAGGGGTTTTTTACAGTGAGAGCTGTGAAGATGTGGAATTCTCTCCCTGAATCAGTGGTACAGGCTGATACATTAGATAGCTTTAAGAAGGGGTTGGATGGTGTTTAGCAAGTGAGGGAATACAGGGTTATGGAAGATAGCTCATAGTACAAGTTGATCCAGGAACTAGTCCGATTGCCATTTTGGAGTCAGGAAGGCACTTTTTCCCCTCTGAGGCAAATTGGTGAGGCTTCAGGTGGTTTTTTTTGCCTTCCTCTGGATCAACTGGCAGTTAGGCATATATATATATATATATATATATATATATATATATATATATATATATATACATATATAAGAGAGATGAAGAAAGTCGCACTCACAGGACTTAGAAGGTCAAAAAGCGTTTACTTGGATCAAAAATCGACTAACGTTTCGGCTTGCACTCAAGCCTTTCTCACTTTGAGTCCTGTGAGTGCGAGCTTCTTCATCTCTCTACTTTATCCTTGGGCTTTTTTGCACCCAGGCAACTTTGACCTATAGACGTGCAGTGCCGGCTTCCAGACTACTATATATATATATATATATATATATATATATATATATATATATATATATATATATAAAATGGTTGAACTTGATGGGTGCGTGTCTTTTTTCAACCTTACTTACTTTGTTACTATTTACATTAGCCCTTGTCCCAGTGGCCTTCTATTTCCCTGCCACAGCACACATACACACAATCACACACTCACAAACATAAGTCTAAAGATCAATTAATCAGAAGCCAGTTAACCTGCCAGCAGTGGGAATTGTGGGAGGAAAGTGGAGCACCTGGAGGAGAACCCACAAAAGCACAAGGATATATAGAATTGCATTTTGTTTTCTAATTTGGATACAATGCATACTGTACATTATAGATGCCTGTTCTAAATGCAAAATGATTCTCTTTAAAACTTTAAAGCAATCATTTCAACAATGTTATTTCCCTTTCTTATCACTCCTGTTTTTTTTTTTGCATTTTTCTGTTGCACAAGAGACAATAAAATGTTTACAAGACCGGAGGCAGTGTTTTCTTTGTATGCTACATTGGTATGATCAATAGGGAAGAGAATAGTGGTCATACCATGTGAATTTATAAGTTATACTGGGGGCAATAAAGAATGTGAGAGACCAGATAGCCTTGTCTAGCAAAACAGAACTGCTATACAGCTAAAGGATATGATTGAAAAGCAAATAACAATGCCTCTGTAAAGAGATGATATGGGATAATTACATGCTGACAGTATCACTTGAAATCAGTTCTCTTCAAAAGCATTCATGTCTGGGCTTCTTTAATAAAATGCCCTTAAAAGTCAAAGGGGTAAATTTACTAAGCGGTAAAAATTCGCCAGCAATGGCTCCGCACCCATCGCTACACTTCACCTGGCGAAAATTCGCTCAGACAACTCTAATTGACTAAATTTTGAAGTTGCATCCAGGGCGCCGAACGGCGGCAAATTTTCACTAGCGTTACTTAGGCAATCAAAGTGATGATGCGCTAGCGTTCAATTATGCCTAGCGCAACTTCATTATAGGTCTTTGCTCTAATTTGCATACGGGGGGAAATTTAAATTTGAATGGATGTATAAGTTGTTATAATGCCCTACACATGAGCCCAGTGTATAGTTTCTGTTCCATACTGTATGTTAGAAAATGTATGGGAGAACCCGGTTACCCGAAAAAATGTTTAGGACTTTTGCAGGCTATCACTCTGAAAAAAGGAAAAGACGCCAGCGTTTTTTGGGACTAAGAAACTTTTTCCACTAAAAATATGATGTAAGTAACAGAAGAATGAGGAAGATCTATACACTCCAATGCACTTCTCCTGGTCTGAGCTGGTGAAGGCAAGTCTGGCAAAAGAGATAATGTTCAGTAAAATCCGCATCTTCGTCCATTCGCCAGAGCGAAAATTCGCCTGGCGAATGGACTTCACCAGCGTTAGTCACATCTGCCCCAAAGGGCATTGTTGTATAAACCAGAATAAAAAGAAAAGAGAGAGAAATGATAGTGCACACGAGCATGTGTTAAATTATGCTTTCTACAAAGTCACCTTTCTTACACAAAGTCACTTTATCCAAGGACATGGCCAGAAAGGGTCCCTGTGCAAAGTACTGCAACTATTACAACAGAACATACAATATTTCTCTTTCAATGCATACTAATAGGCTACCTAATCAAAACTACACAGTTTGATGCCCGTAGATCGAACATGGTCATTTAAGGTACTGTTATGGCCCTCAGTCTGCTCTAGGGTTCCACAAACCTTTTTGTGTTTTAGTAAATGTATATATACACTGCCATCAAACATGGTATGGCAAATAATCAGTCCACTACATGTGAAAAGTTGCCCAGCATTGGTAAAATACTACTCAGCAGCAATTGCAGGAGGAAGAACGTAAAGATGAGTATATAAAAGGTTACAACTGAACCTTGAGACCATTAAAACTGAAGTTATTTCTTTTTGGTGGGTGATGGTAGTGGAAATGAATTAAGCATGTAACCCTGAAAGCTTTAACTGCATGTCTTTACCCTTGTTACTGAGATATGAAAGTGAGTTAACACACACAGAGATCCCGTTTAATTGTATGGGGCCCGAAGATTTTGGATAGCAGCCCTTAATATACAATTATATATTATTCTTCTATTGTAGGAAATGAAAAGGTTTCTCTTGGAGACAACTTAATGAGACTGGTGTTACAAGGAGTGTCACACAAATACCAACAGACATGTCTACATCACTGTTGCTTACAGTATATTAAATTACGGTGCTGATTATATACCTAGCAGCTCCACAGAAAAGAGGGAAATCTTACATTTACATAGTATTTATCATGCCTAATCGTGATCACATCAAAAAAAAAATCATTTTTAGAAATATATGAAAGTCTATTGACAAGAGAATGGAAAACACTAACATCTGTAAATAAAAAGTTTGTTTGATTTTTAGAATTCTAAACATCCACCTGTACTTTATACACTGGATCTGAACACTTTTACTCGTTGTTAAATCTACCACCAGTATAGAGTATGAATTACTGTTACCTGATAAATAAACCTCGTGTTCATAATGATAGGGGTATGGACTACTGTAAAGGTGTAAGCATCAATAACCTAGATGGGGGTGGGGGAACCTTCTCCAGCTCTTACTGAACTGCATATCCTAGAAACTGGGTTATACAATATCTTTAGCTGAACTACAACAAAGGCAGGACTCTAGGCTGGATTATACGATTAATTAATGATATAAGAATAAATGCACGTGTCTGTCATCCTGTGTCTAAGGGAAGAATATTGCATTCCAACCCAAGATAAAGCAATCCCATCCAGAGCTACAAGTTAATTCAATATGTCTCCCACTAACTCCGTATTGACTATATGATGTGACACCCAACAGATTTAAAGCATGGAGGTACATTTTGCCAGACACAACAGAAGAACCAAATGTTTGTCACATTTATTCAAACTGAGATGACAATATAGGTATTGGGATCTTTCCGTAATTTGGATCTTCATACCTTGTCTACTAGAAAATCATGTAAACATTAAATAAACCCAATAGGCTGGTTTTGCTTCCAATAAGGATTAATTATATTTTGGTTTGGATCAAGTACAAGGTACTGTTTTATTATTATAGAGAAAAAGGCAATCATTTTTAAAAGTATGGATTATTTGGATGAAATGGAGTCTATGGGAGAAAGCCTTTCCATAATTCTGAGCTTATTGGATAATGGGTTTGCAGATAATAGATCCCATACCGCTATACCATCGCATTAACTATGTGCACAACTATATACAGACAGCTATGGTGCTCATAGATTTTCAGATTTTCCAAGTGCACCTTTGAAAACCAACCCCTAATCAAGTCAAAAGTTACAGAAACATACAAATATAGTTGCATTGGTGAGTGCACACAAACCAGTACCCTAGGGTAGAGTCCTGCAGCGGGACAGTACACGCAATAACCTGCGGGTTTTGGGTAGAAGTTCTGGGTTCGGGTATAGACGCGGGTCGGTGGTTCTGCGGGTCAGGCCATCGGTCTTCTCAATATCGATTTTTACTTCTTTTTTCTGATCACGCCTACTTCCGATGATGTCACTTTCGGGTTTACAATTACAGCACTTCCTGTTTTACTCCTTTTTTTCTGATTACGCCTACTTCTGTTGATGCCACCGGTTTACAATGACAGCACCTGATTTTTGATGGTCAGCGGGTTGCAGGTCCGGGTTGTGGGTAAGGTACTTGCAGGTCGGGTAGCGGGTCCAAGTGGGTAAGAATGCGGGTTGCGGGTCCGAGTTGCGGATTGCAGGTTGCGAGTATGGGTCTGGTACGGGTTCCAAAAAATGGACCCGCGCAGGACTCTACCCTAGGGTTTGTGCAATAGAAATATGGAGAATAAATGTCCACAAAAATGTGCAGTTTACTGTTAGCGCACTTGCATAGCAAACAATGACTCTGTGTCTGGAAATGTGCTTGTATGGTCTCAATGTTTTTTTCCTGAAAAGTTAAAAAGAGAGCAATTATGGTACAGTCAATAAAATACATGTATCACCCCACCCCCCTATAACTACCCACAAGAAAGCCATAAACTTCAGGCATGCAATTTCAATCCAGGCTGTTTACCTCCTCTGTCTTTCCCTGCTATTTCCCTTCCAGGATAAACCCAGTAGCATCTAGTTATGTCACCAGTCATGATTGGGTTCCTTTTTATGCCCCCCTAGTATAATCTTTTTTTGTTGTTCCTTCTTTCCAGTTCAAGTACAATGGCCCATGGTTCCAAATCCTGTTGTATATATAAAACAAACTAAAATGATGAAGTGACTTTGGTCACGAAACGCATAAAGCTGGTTCCCCTGCCTGCACTTCTACTTTATGTTTTAACCAGGACTAATAAAGATTCTGTGTTTTATACCAAGCTTGGTTTCCCCGGCATCCTGCTTCATTGGCGCCTCTGACACAACTAAGTTTCTTCCATATGTGAATTGCCGCAGCCAGAGCGGATCTATGGGAGGAGTCTCCACAGTAGGCTATAACGTCTCCCTGTCGATTAAAACTAAAATGATGCTGGTTATAAAAATCAAAACCAACACCAGCTGTATTCATTCTTTTAAGAGTAGGATGAGTCTGCCAATCCTCTAAAAGATCTGCCATACTTAGACCCAGGTTAATGATGCTCTTTGCATAAAAACAGTGACAGTGTCATACATTCATTAATAAAAATGCAAATTTGAATGTGCCAGTTTCCTTTAAGCCAGCTATAACCCATATATCTCTAAAACACCTCAGCACAGGATGAGACAAGCACTTAATCACTAGCTGAATGCCAGCGACAGCCACACTATATTTACTGAGTTGCAAAGATCAACACTTCTCCAGAGACAGTCACTGCCTCAGACCTCTCACTTGTGCAGCTACCTGTTTTACGTCAACTGAATGAAGAAGAAAGTCTAAAGATATGCAAAGATTTGGAGAGAGAGAGAGAGACAGAGCAAGGGCTTCTGACTCATCTCTCCTGAGAGTACCGACTCATCTGCAATGAATGAGAGAGAGAGAGTGGGGAGGGCAGCTGTGAAGTCATGCTTCTTCCTGACACAAAATAGTTTAATGGAGAGGATATTTCTGGATCTTGCCAATTATTATCCATTTCTGATAGGATGCATATGATAAATGGAATCCAGTACATGGGAATAAAAACAATAAGCTGGAACAGCATTAGACACTCGAGTCAACTTTCCCAACCATGATGCCTCCTCTCCCATGAAGAACACGTCAAAGAGGGAGGAAAAACATGGTGACATTGAGACACAGATAGCAACAAGATCCATTAAAAGCTTACGCTAAACACCATGTGTCCTTCTTCTTTCTGAGCCTCAATGACACAACTTTGAAAGCCTGTAGTGTTTGTTCATTCATAAGAGAATAAACTCGTGTTTGGCATTCTTTTATAAAATTGGGGTGCTATAAATAATTATAAGAGAGGTTGTTGTCAGATGAAAAGCATAAACTTCATCTGGAAATTATGTGCAGTATACGACGACTCAATACAGTGTTGGATGGAAAAGCTATTGATTTTACTACCAAAAATAATAAGATAGATAGAGAAGAAAATGATATAAGAATATTTTTACAAAAGAGGTAAGTGGCAAAAGGGTGCTCACCACTAATCACTGATTCCAGATGTGCAAAGATTTGCACCTGACAGAGGGGTAGATTCACTAACAAGCGAATTTTCACCAGCGTCACCTTTGCACAGCTCGCACCAGTTCGCCAGGCGCAAATGCGCTACGACTACGCCAATTCACTAATATGCAGAGTTTCTTCCTTATCGCCGAACGCTGTCGACTTTTCGCTAGCATTACTTCGGCAGTGTGAGCATTTCTTAGCAAAGATGCGCTAGCGTTCGTTTGTGCCTAGTGAAAAAAAAAGTGATTTTGCGCTTAGGTCAATTTGCATATGGCGAGTAACGACCTTTCACCAAAGCGAAAAGTCGCCTGGCGATAGAGTGTGAACGCACGCTAGAGACGGTCTCTTTTGCTAGTGAATTGACGCCTGCGTCTGTAAGTGAATAGGCAATTTCCTTGCGAAAAGTCGCTAGCGTTAGCCACTTCATCTTTTAGTGAATCTACCCCAGAGAGTGGTTCTAATGCAGCATTTGGGCAGCCCATGATTGCCAGCATATGTACAAATATACACCTCAGCAGATCCCTGTGCTTGGTCGGGGGGGATAAGCACCCCTCAAAACTCATGTACTGAATATATATAACATGCACAAGTCATTTGGCAGTGAGAGGAACTTCCCTTGCTATTATTCCATCAAACACAATGTTTTTGGGGGTGAGCACATGACAAAGGGGCCCCTGAAATGTTGTGTTTGACGTAATAAATGCATGTGAATCTCCCCAGACTGCAATGCCAGCTGTTTGTTATATGTCCATATACATTCCACATAGAAACATGGGAATAAACAGATGTTAGAAGAAGCCCATTTGTGATCCATAAAACAACAGCAACTGCTTCTTGCTTTATGGCAGGAATTCTATAGAGCAAATGTTTTGCAAGGCACATGGCAGGATTTATTAAGTTTATGGCATTAGAGATTACATTCATCATTAGCACAGAATGCAAAGCTTCTACAAGTGCGTTGGGATTATTGATAAAACAGTTATTGAAGGGTAGATAAAAATGCAGTTCCTTAAATCATTAAACCTACAAGCCATACTCAGTCCTTTATTTAGTGCTCCCAGTGATGTATGTATGGATGGATATCACCAAAAGTGATGAAGTACCTTTTCATGTGCATTGATATTTCTGTCACCACGGAGCTACTTAATGAATAGATCTTACACACATATTTACTGCCTTTAATGCATAGTTGCATGTCGTTTGGTTAGCTTTCCAGGATATTTAGAATTCAAATTTCTTGGGTACTTATTGACTTCTACTACTGTTGAAGGTATTTTTCCTCATTTAAGGATAAGAATTATTTAAGATCAATAATGATTTCTATTAGTATTTATAGTCCCCAGTTCTGAATGGTCCTGTGGAGCAGGTCATATGTATTATTATTTTTGGAAACATAGCATTGACGTTATTACAGGGCTTCTAAGTTAGGCACCCTGTAAATGGTACCCTTAAAACATAGCTAAACACTTTGGCCTGTTCTACTGTTGCAATGTACAGTCTGCATATTTTAAAAAAGGGGAATCGAGCACCATCTAGAACTGAGAAACAAGATCTAATGCCAGTAACTGCCTGGCTATATTTGGTTTATGTTTTCAGGAAGATTTTAAAGAAGAAGGAATGGTTAAAGTTAAGTAAGCTTTATCAGAAAGGTCTATATCAGGGGTAGGCAACCTGCGGCTCCGGAACCTCATACGGCTGTTCATCCTGCTTGCGGCACGTCGGCTATTCAGCCCTCGCACCTGCTGGCGGCTTCCTAAATGTACGACCACGGTAAGCTAAGGGCAAGGCCAGACATGGGTATTTGTACACTGCATTTTTTAAAAAGTTCTGTCAGTTGTAAATACGCCACTGAAACCACACGTGACCGTCAACATGTGTTTTTCAGCATGTAGGTTTCTTTTTGCAACATGTACTTCTCATTGTTCTTGTTCCCCATAATTCCGCTGGCTTTGGAGGAAGACATCTCTGAAGAATTTAAGCCAAGTAGAAAAGCTATTTGCATGCAAAATGGAGCAAGAATGATTGTATTACGTCACCAGCCTAATACGCCGTTAAAACGTATATGCGTCACTTATCTCGTGAGAATTAGGACGCCATATTTAAAATACTCTGCGTATTTACATAAAGTGAAAAATGCCAATACTGGCGCCCCGTGGCGGATTTCAGCTTGCAAGCACCCTGTGAGAATTGCCATATTGGGTTTTCCATTAGTTTCAGTGGTAGTGCAGTTTATACGTATTAAGGTCTGACAGAGCTTCTTTAAAAACGCAAAGTAAAAACGACGCGTCTGGCCTTGCCCTAAAGGATAGCTTACCGCACACACTCAGAAAGCCGCCAGCAGGTGTGAGGGCTGTATAGACGTCCCAGGAGTGACAGGCAAGAGCGAGCTGCAGCAAGATGATTCATCATGGTCCTTACCGTGGTCACACACTCAAGACAAGAGAGAAGCCTCCAGAGTTCAGCTGCAGCAGGTGCGAGGGCTATAGATGTGGATGTGACGCATATTTTAATGACGTCTATAACCCTCGCCTTTAAACAGATGAGAACACTAGCATTTAATAGGACTGTTCAGTGTTTAATTTATTTCAAAGTAGCCCTGCACATACACACTGCACCTCTGTTTGTTGTATTCTGTTGTTTTAACAGTTAAATTTAAAAAAGGTTAACATTTTTAAAAGTTTATAAACTGTGTTATGTTTTGCGGCTCCAGACTATTTTTCTTTAGTGGAAGAGGGGGCAAAATGGCTCTTTTGATAGTAAAGGTTGCTGACCCCTGGTCTATATAAATACCCTCAAATAATGCTGCTCTGAGTCCTCTGTCAAAAGAAACACAGCATTACTTTCCTTCTATTGTGTACACATGGGGGCAAACTTACTAACCTCCTTAAATTCCCCAGCGTCTGCTTTGCTCACAGCGCAACACTTCGCCAGGCGTAGGTTCGCCAGGACAACACTTATTCACTAAAATCCAATGTTGCGTCCAGGGAGCCGAACGCTAGCGAAGTTGCGCTAGTGTTACTGCATCAATCTAATCGAAGTTGCGCTGGCGTTGGCTAATTTGCATACGGCGGGAAGTTAAAGTTCAATGGACGTATATGTTGTGTAGTGAATTTGCATAGTTACGTCCATTCGCAAGAGCGCAAATATGCCAGTCATTAGGGAGCGAAGTCCCGCTAGAGTCTATTTCCTTCCCTAGCGAAGTTACGCCAGCGACCGTTAGTAAATCGGCGAAGTACCGAAATGACATCAAGCTGGTGAATTTTCTCCCCCTCCCTCCTTCCCTCACTGCTGTAATCTGAGCCCATAGCTATGAGCAGCAGGGAGATACTCAAGCAGGAAGTGACATCACACAAAGTTAATATGGCAGCTGCTATCCTAAACAAACAGAGAGTTTCTAGAGCGGTTTACTCATGTATGGGAAAGCATTCTACAGAATAAATATAGAGTTACAGCTTGCACTATTGTGTTTAATCTCTTGGCAATAGACAGCCTTGGTAATTTTCCTACTCCTTTAAGGTATGGGATATTTTATACATTACATGCCCAGTATAGTAGTATACAGGGCAACTGACAGCAGAACTTGGAAATATTAATATTAGTATTAATGCCTAAGGCCTTGTGCATTTTTTCCTCCCATGTGTCTAGCATGTAACATAGTAACATTATAGGTAGGTTGAAAAAAAGACACATGTCCATTAAAGAGATCCTGTCATCGGAAAACATGTTTTTTTTCAAAACACATCAGTTAATAGTGCTACTCCAGCAGAATTCTGCACTGAAATCCATTTCTCAAAAGAGCAAACAGATTTTTTTATACTCAATTTTGAAATCTGACATGGGGCTAGACATTTTGTCAATTTCCCAGCTGCCCCTGGTCATGTGACCAGGTCTTGTGCCTGCACTTTAGGAGAGAAATGCTTTCTGGCAGGCTGCTGTTTTTCCTTCTCAATGTAACTGAATGTGTCTCAGTGAGACATGGGTTTTTACTATTGAGTGTTGTTCTTAGATCTACCAGGCAGCTGTTATCTTGTGTTAGGGAGCTGCTATCTGGTTACCTTCCCATTGTTCTTTTGTTTGGCTGCTGGGGGGGAAAAAGGAGGGGGTGATATCACTCCAACTTGCAGTACAGTAGTAAAGAGTGATTGAAGTTTATCCGAGAACAAGTCACATGACTTGGGGCAGCTGGGAAATTGACAATATGTCTAGCCTCATGTCAGATTTCAAAATTGAATATAAAAAAATCTGTTTGCTCTTTTGAGAAATGGATTTCAGTGCAGAATTCTGCTGGAGCAGCACTATTAACTGATTCATTTTGAAAAAAAAAATTTTCCCATGACAGTATCCCTTTAAGTTCAACCTTAAGTCTATATATAACCTGCCTAACTGCCAGTTGATCCAGAGGAAGGCAGAAAACCCCATGTGAAGGCTCTCCAATTTGCCTCAGAGGGGGAAAAAATCCTTCCTGATTCCAAAATGGCAATCGGACTAGTCCCTGGATCAACTTGTACTATGAGCTATCTCCCATAACCCTGTATTCCCTCACTTGCTAAACACCATCCAACCCCTTCTTAAAGCTATCTAATGTATCAGCCTGTACCACTGATTCAGGGAGAGAATTCCACATCTTCACAGCTCTCACTGTAAAAAAATCCCTTCTGAATTTTTAGGCGGAACCTCTTTTCTTCTAATCGGAATGGGTGACCTCGTGTCAGCTGGAAAGACCTACTGGTAAATAAAGCATTAGAAAGATTATTATACGATCCCCTTATATATTTATACATAGTTATCATATAACCCCTTAAGCACCTCTTCTCCAGCATGATTGCTTGCTACAGCCAAGTTTATTATCTACAAGGACTCCAAGGTCCTTTTCCATTATGGATTTGCCTGGTGCAGTCCCATTTAGGGTATAAGTGGCTTGGATATTTGTACATCCCAGGTGCTTGACTTTACATTTATCAACATTAAGTATGAACTAGGATCTGATGTTTCTGACAGTGGCATTATTCAATTGTATGCATATTTCAACTCCATCTAAAATATTTGAATTGCAGCACTGTTCAAGATGGTACAAATGGAGGGGCAAGTGCCATGGATTTACAGTATGTGAGCATTGCTGTAGATAGAAAGAGTGTGGGGAGCAACAGTTAGATCTTAAAAAAGTCTTCTTTTATGGCGGTTATTATGGTGATTTTTACTGTGACATTTATGGGCAGAAATGCATCTTCAAAACTCATAAACGTTATTGACTGATGATTATACCATCCAACAACATTATCAGAGTAACACCAATCCAACATTTATGGATCATATAAACCCTTCTGCCAATAGAATCATATGAACAAGAAATCATACCAGTCTCTTTGCTTCATAGAAATGCACAGTTTAATGTAGCCAATCACAATGAAACCAAAAAAGCGTAGAGGCTGACGAATCCTTGGACTGTGATGCTGCTGCCAATAATACGACTCTGAGCTGAAACTGCTGCTGTTGCAACAGATAGAAGCAGAAGCCAAAACATCCAGTCAGTTACAGATCTCTCTCCTGTCAGCAAAGAATGATGGGTAAAAAAAAAAGTATTATTGGATATTTCCTGCCCCTTGAGAATTTTCTGGCGAAAAAATACTTTTACGCCACTACATAGGTGGCAGTAAAATTTTGTGAATATTCTTGTGTGCATATTTTTAGTAAACAGACCCCATAGAATCATTATTTTCTATAAATAGGCTGACCCCTTTGACTGTTGGTTAAATGCTGTGTGCCTTGTCAAACGAAATTAATTAGACTGTAGAAAGCAAGAGCTACATACAAGTGACATTGCTTTATCAAAGGAAAAAAATATGCTGTTTATGAATTGTCCCCTATCTCCCTGGTCTGGGATTCAGGAACCTGGACGGGTTAAACAGAAACTTAATGCATTACTTGGATTAGGATGCCCACGCAATGCAAGATCCAAATTAGGACACATTAGTAAAAATACTGTTTCTATGCGCCACAAATGTGAGAGTCTGTGATATTCCTGCAGTAAGACTATACTGTATGATGTTGTCAAGCACTAGTAGCACATTAAGAGAGTGCTGATCTAACACTTATGCTCACCAGGCTGTCTTATTGCATGTTGGCAAGTCTGGCATTTGCAGTGCGGATCTGGAATACAAGCTGAAAATATGTTCATGTGCGCAGTTTCTTTTTAAATACAGGTATGGGACCTGTTATCCAGAATGCTCGGGATCTGGGGTTTTCCGGATAATTGATCTTTCTGTAATTTGGGTCTTCATGCCTTAAGTCTGCTAGAGATTCATGTAAACATTAAATAAACCCAATAGGTTTAGGTTGGTTTTTAGGCTGGCTTTGTTTCCAATAAGGATTAATTATATCTTAGTTGGGATCAAGTACAAGCTACTGTTTTATTATTACAGAGAAAAAGAAAATCATTTTTAAAAATTTAGATTAGTTGGATAAAATGGAGTCTATGGGAGACAGCCATTACGTAATTCGGAGCTTTCTGGATATCATGTTTCCTGATAAGGGATCCTATACCTGTACTAAAAAACAATGCTTTTAGAATATCTAATCATCTAATATTCATAAATCACAACCAACAGATTTTAAGGGAATGAGTCTTTGCACACAGTAGTTGGACAATTTGATCAGACACATATGAAATCTATATACTGACCTCCTACTCAACTCTTCTCTCATTACCTCCTCACATGCTCGCATTCAAGACTTTGCAAGGGCTGCACCCGTCCTCTGGAACGCTCTCCCACGGTCTGTCCGACTTTCTCCCACCCTTTCTACTTTCAAAAAATCTCTGAAAACGCACTTCTTTCGAGAAGCCTACCCTCACTCTGCTTAACTACCAAACGTAACACCACATACAGTACCACATTTCTCACACACTTACTTACGATCTTGCCCACTCCCACACCTTGTGTATTACTCCCTCCCCTTTAGACTGTATGCATATGCATAGGGCCTTCCTCACCTTTTTGTACCTGTATTGATTGTGACGTTTGTTACTCCATATATTCTATATATGTAATTTGTGTGATGTAGTTGTATAATCACATTTACTTTACAGTGCTGCGCAATATGTTGGCGCTATATAAATACATGTTAATAATAATAATAATAAATACTGCATGGCTATCTACTATTTACTGCATGTTTGCATGGAAATAAGTGTAGTCTGAAGTATGAAGCTAAATTAATTGATAATTTGCCATTCAGCATGTTTATTCCATGTGTCAATATTAAAAGGGATGAGGTGGCAAGTCTAATGCTTGGTCATTTCTTGTAAGCAGGCCCGGACTGGCAATCTGAGGGTTCTGGCAAATGCCAGAGGGACTGCTATTAGGTCCCATGGGCAGTCACTATTTAGTGGGCTGGTGGAGGACTCTTTGGGCCTCTGTGTACTTGGAATACCAGGGCAAATTTTGACTCCCAGTCCAGACCTGCTTGTAAATACAGGTAACAATCAAAACAAAACCAAAGAAATAGAAGAATTATGGCAAGCACTCCGTATACCACTCGTAGGATTTCAGCAGTTTAAAAATATCCATATCCTGACGGATTTCGTATCCAACGATACGTAGTCATAGGCACATTGCCTATGACAACGTATCTTTGGATACAAAACGGGGCCCATTTACTTAGTTCGAGTGACGGAATAGAGGAAAAAAAGTTTGAATTTCGAATGGTCGAATATGGCTACTTCAACCATCGAATGGGCTACTTCGACCTTCGACTACGACCTTCGACTTCGAATCGAACAATTCGAACTAAAAATTGTTCTACTATTCGACCATTCGATAGTCGAAGTACTGTCTCTTTAAAAAATTCTTCGACCCCCTAGTTCGCCACCTAAAACCTACCGAGGCCAATGTTAGCCTATGGGGAAGGTCCCCATAGGCTTCCTAACAATTTCCTGATCGAAGGAATATCCTTCGATTGATGGATTAAAATCCTGATTGAAGGAATATCCTTCGATCAAACGATTATTCCTTCGACCGTTTGATCGTAGGAATAGCGGTAAATCCTTCGACTTCGAATATCGAAGTCAAAGGATTTTACTTCGACGGTCGAATATCGAGGGTTAATTAACCCTCGATATTCGACCCTCGGTAAATGTGCCCCAACATGTCAGGACATGGATATTTTTAAACTGCTGAAATAAAGTTTGGTGGGTCCAGCGACAATATGTTACTTACGAACCTCTGGTTGGGGATCACTGTGCTACTCAAAATCGTTGGCATGTAGGTGCAGTTATTTAGACACCTCAGTACTCACAACTGTCCAAGAACTTTACTCTGGGTTTATTTGGAAGGAACTGGTTGTTCATAGGTGGGTTTTTCATTAAGGCTACGGGAGGCTAAGCCTCCACAAACGTATCTGACACCTAAAAATATATAAAAAACCTGCTCCATTGCTGTCATTGGACCTTTAAACGGTGGTATGAAGCTCTGACCCTGCTTCTAAACTCCCATACTGTGGAAATCATCTGCACTCTAATTGAATTGTACTACTTGCAGCTTGACCAATAAGAACATAGCTTGCTTTACAGACAGTAAAATGGACCAACCAGGTACAGAAGTCGGTTGAAGTACGAGGAGCAAACAGTAGGCGGGACAGGAGATACTTTACAGACAAACAGCATCAGCAGAAGTGAAGAATAATAAGGGGGTACTACACCATTTACTCCATACTAAGAATATTTGTTGCAACTTCCATTGCATTCTCAGAGGTCCTATGTGCATTCTGAGGCCATCTACAGCAGCTCTACCAACTGGAATACAAAAATGCTTTTTTTTTGTACCTTGTCATGAAATAACCATTTCCGCTGAAAAGAAAATGTGGATTAATGGGATTTTTTGTACTTGCTATGGCATTGTTTGCCTATGTTAGTTCAGGTAGAGCTCCCATGAAACTGCATTATCCTGATTATGTACATACAATTGGTGCTGTGATTACCATTTTTCCTGAGGGTATGTAATATAAAACGAGCACTTCATGTATCCCCATATATGTTCAGATTGTATTACTGATGGAAATGGTACTGCATTTAGCCTGTCCTGTTTTTAAAGGGATGGTTCACTTTTAAGTCAACTTTTAGTATTTTATTGAATGTCCCTTTCCTGGCAACTTTCCAACTGGTTTTTGCCTTCTTCTTTTGCCTCTTCCCATGTTTCAAATGGAGGGGGTCACTGACCCAGTAGCCAAAAATGACATATTTCTGCTCAGGCCCTCTCCTATTTATGTTCCAGTCTCTCATTCAAACTACTGCCTGGTTGATAGGTTAAATAAGACCATAGCTTGCTGCTGAAATATCAAAATAGAACACCACTGAACAAAAACTTAACTGAAAAACCATAAAAATTAAGATTCTCAGAATATCAGAATACAGCCTTATTACATTTAACTTAAAGGTGAAGGTTAAGGGGTTATTCATTTACTCCCAACACATCCTAACCCTAATGTTCCACTTCCTTTCATTGGATATGTGTCTTGTGTCAATGTCTACTGTATTTAAGGTGCCTGACCAATGTCTTTCTTTTCATATAATGTGCAGGTTTGGCATTTTCACATCTGAACATTTTAAGATGCAAAATCACTCCCAAAAGGTACTTCTTAATAGTTCCCATTGAATTAAGTGGAAGTCCTCGGAGGTAGTTGGGGGTGGTCATTTTTACATAAGCAGAGAATCTGACAATAAGTTAGCCCTTTGTCTGCCGTCTTTAGCTTCCCCTAACAAAAACATCACCCTCTGCCTATAAGGTTGTTAATACTAACTTAATGATCACTATCTGCTCCATTGGACAAACTGAAAAGATGTGTGAATACCAGATTATATTCCAGCAACAGTTCTTTCTACATGCTGCGTTGACTCCCGTTATGAGATACTATAAACTCAAACCAGCAAAGCCCATTGTATTTCTCCGCATGCCTCTCTCTGATAAGAGCACAAATGTTTCTAATTGCTAGCTAGACACACAAAGAAACACACTACATCAGTGCAGTGCAGGACTAATGAATTGGAAGTCAAATCAACAATAACTTTATTTGCAAACCTTTGGTGTTAAGGGATTGTTGTGCAAACATGGAGCTGAAAGCCTGCTTTTAAATACTAATATGTTATAATAATGATTTTGGTAGAACATGCTTGACCAAATTGTCGTCCTAGCTCTGTGAAACTGAAAGTATTTGACAACCAGATATGGAGCACAGTAGCCCAGTCATAGATGGAGTCTATATAGAGGTGTACAGAACGGAACTCTAGTCCACTATAAAATGGTGAAGTTTTGACTTGTGATTATTTCACCCTGACTATGGTATAAAGTGATGAGAGATACAGGACATCATTTAGGGCAGGGGTCCCCAACCTTTTTCACCTGTGAGCAACATTCAGATGTAAAAAGAGCTGGAGAGCAACACAAGCATAAGTTCCAGGGGTGCACTGCCAAATAAGGGCTGTGATTGGCTATTGGTAGCCCCTATGTGGATTGGCAGCCTACAGGAGTCTCTGTTTGGCAGTACATCTGGTTTTAATACAACCAAAACTTGTCTCCAAGCCTGGAATTCGAAAATAAGCTCCTGCTTTGAGGCCACTGGGAGCAACATCCAAGGGGATGGGGAGCAACATGTTGCTCACAAGCTACTCGTTTGGGATCTCTGATTTATGGGGTTATTTATCAAAGTCCAATTTAATCTCAACATTTTCTGGTGCAAACTCCAATCAAATCCGCTTGGGTTTTTTACGCTTATTTATTATTACATTTTCCCAAAAATTAGCTTTGCGGGAAAAAAATCAGATTTTGGCGATTTTTTCGGATTTTTCACCCAAAAAACCCCCAAAAAAACAGATTTCTTATGGTTTTTTGTCGGGGTATTGCACGAAACCCAGCGCACATCAAAAAATCTTTGGGAATTCTCCCATTGACTTGTATGCAACCTCAACAGGTCTGAGATGCCGGATTTTCTGATTCAGACTTTTCCATCATCAGGGGTTTAATTAAGTCTGAAAAACTCATGATTTTTTAAAAGTCCGATTTTATATAAAAAAAAAAGAATCACAAATTTTTTGTTATTTTTGCATTTGGAGTCTAGTAAATAACCCCCTTACTGTTAGTGGCGCAGCTAGGGTCGCCACCTGACCGGTATTTTACCGGCCTGCCTGGTAAAAATGATGGTTGATCCCAATATTATTAATAGGGAAAAAAGATTTTTTTTCCAGAAAAGGTGAAAACCTTACGCACAGCACTAGGTCCAAAAGCGTACTAATTTCTGAAAGCGATTGCGGCTTGTGAGCATCCAAAATCAGTGCACCTACATTTATATTCTAAGATCTTGGAACAAGAATACTTTGCATTCACTCTCACTCATAAGCACGCTTATAGCTTTCTAGTCCTGTACACTCTGTACCCGAGAAAGAATGTGCTGATGTTAGCATAAAGCCCCAAATCTGCAGGGCCCACCATTGCAAAGGTGCCTGAGTTACAATTGGTTCATCCTGTGATATATCAGACATGCACTTGGTTTGGAAGCCATATGAAGCATTTTATAAATCTAGTGAGAGCTGTAAAAAGATGAGCAACAACTTTCTGACATGTTTGAATTCAATAGATGACTTAAACTGGCGACTTAATCATCTTGTACATTTGCATCACAATGAGCCGTGGCTGTGTATCCATGACCACCTTGTTTGCCTGGATATCAGGCATCTGCAGATCAATAATGTGTACACACCAGGCTGTTTGCATATGTATCAGCAGCCAGTAGAGGAAGCCAATCTTCTATCTTATCTGGTTGCCATGCCTACCAAATCCAAGGGACTCACAGGGAATACATGGCAGCTTGGCTATTGTGCAGTGTCTGCATTGCTGCCATTATGCCACATTTGTAATCTCTATAGTCTTCTCATAAAAAGGGGTGTAGTCTGCCGGCCCCCAAAAGAAAACAATTATGTGTTCACACATGCACGCCGGCAGCCCCAGGAAGTTTGGAACCCAGTGTGCCCCCAATGCTCCAGTCCAACCCTGCTTGTTCCTCATGTATATATAAAGAGAATTTTATATACTTTGTTAGTTAGGCACTTTTCTCTACCCCCACATGGCCAGGTACACATGCGCCGTAGCAGAGGGGAGGGAGGGGAGAGCTATGGAGGAGAGGGAGGGAGGGGGGAGCAACTGAGTACAGTGAACACAGACTAGGGGTAGGCAGAAGACACTTTAACAGGTACCTGCCCAGCGCCCCCCTATCCTTGCACCCCAGGCAGGCTCCTCTTAGTTCCGGCCCTGCTCTTCCATTGCACCTTTTCCCTCCCTCCATCTTAGTTAGTTCCCTTTTTATTTTATGCCCTGTTATTCTTTTGTAAATAAATATACCACTAATTGAAAAATCAGGCTGTCTCAAGTCAATAGCCAGGCACCCCAAAACAAAGCAGATTCCAACAGGGGGATATAGGAGAAAATAATCAGATGCTGTATAGGACTCCATTTGGAACAGAAATTACAAATTGGCAAAGAATAAAAAATTGCCTTTTGGGCACAACCTGTGTTTCCTGTGATACTGGCCCCTTTTGCGGCACGCTTTCTCGGCTCTGCCCCTTTTTGTGCCACAACCCGCCCCTTAAGTTCCTGTCCCCACCACTGGCCGGTAAGCTTTTTCTTAAAAGGTAACCCTACCCATGTCAGCTTTCAAAATTGAATATAAAAAGAAACCTGTTTGCTCTTTTGAAATATGGATTTCAGTGCAGAATTCTGCTAAAGTAGCACTATTAACTCATGCATTCTGAAAAAAAACGTTTTCCCATGACAGTATCCCTTTAAGATTATGCCACGCTGGTGCATTTTTAGAAGAAGAGGTGTTCTGGCCCATGGTCTGTAGTGATGGGGGAAGATAGTGATTCTACCTTTAATTATCTTGCATAGCACATCCTGTTTCAAAGCTAACAGTTCTTTCCACAGGGGAGGATATTTTGGCATAGAAGTTAGAATATGAAGCAAATATCTATTGTCTTGTAACATGTCTGCAGTAAGCGGCAACAGTGCACAACAGTGCCAATGCCTCCATGACAGTCTCATGTATGTGTTATTCACACTGTCCTCCAGTTGTTTCAGAACCCTTGGTAAGTCCACAGAGGGTGTTTTGGGGAGATTTGGTCGCCTGGCGACTAATCACCTCGTTTTTGCGGCGACCAATCTCCCCAAACTCCTTCCCTGACTCTGTTAATCACACGCAGCGATTTGTTTCCGAAGTTGCCTCAAGAGGGGACTTCAGAAAATGAATCGCTGTGTGTGGTTAGCACCGGCGTTTTTTTCATTTTAGCCAGCACACAGGGAAGGCGTTTGGGGGAGATTGGTCACCGCAAAAACGATGTGTTTTTTCAGAATGCAAGAGGAGCCTGCCTGGGGTGCAAGGATAGGGGGGCACTGGGCAGGTATCTGTTAAAGTGTCTTCTGCCTACCCCTAGTCTGTGTTCACTGTACTCAGTTGCTCCCCCCTCCCTCCCTCTCCTCCATAGCTCTCCCCTCCCTCCCCTCTGCTATGGCGCATGTGTACCTGGCCATGTGGGGGCAGAGAAAAGTGCCTAACTAACAAAGTATATAAAATTCTCTTTATATATACATGAGGAACAACAACCCTGATACATTTGATCTGTTTACCTTGAATGATGGAAATTGATATAATGAATGGTTTTCTAATCTACTGATAGTGGAGGGGAGGATGTGTCATCACCACCAGTGCAAGAGCAATTTGGTTACTGGATTCCAAACAAAAGGGTTGTTCATGAGCTATTCATTAACTGGGTGTAAATATGGGTTGGATATGGTTCTAGCAGGAAAGTCAATTGTAGTTATGGTTGTTTAATCAAAATAACCATCTGTACTATGTTATTGATATATATAACATAGTACAATCTATAATATAGATAATATGGGGGCTCAGGAAACAAATCTATTATGCTATGAGTTCACTTGGTGACAATGCTCTAATAGTGTTGATAAAATGTCACCACTTGAATCTTGCCCCTAAGCACTTGTCCAACCGTATATACCGAGAGGCAGATTTAAAGGGGTGGTTCACCTTTGAGCTAAATTTTAGTTATATAATGTCCAATTCCAAGCAACTTTTCATCTGTTGTTCATTATTTACAGATGAAAACCGAACAAAGACCACTCCAGCTCACTGTTCTTCCCTGGTGCTCAGTCAATCAGTGTCCCCACTCCTGTGGAGTTCTTCATTATTTATATTTTATAGTTTTTGAGTTATTTGCCTTTTTCTTCTTACTCTTTCTAGCTTTCAAACTGAGGTCACTGACCCCATATATAAACATATGCTCTATAAGGCTAGAGAATTAGAGTTATTGTGACTTTTTATAGCTTATCTTTCTATTCAGGCCCTCTCCTATTCAGTGTCAGACTGGGATACCAGGAGCCCACCAGAAAACCTTAGGTTGAGGGCCCACTTTCCAAAATATTATACCTCCTCTCAGGGCCGGAACTAGTAGGCACCCGCCTAGGGTGGGGGGGGCACTTTTAAGGGGATTTTTTTTTTTTTTTTTTAAACCCTGGTTTCCTTGGACTTTAATAGTTTTCAATTTTATAAACTGCTTGTTTCAACCCCCTTTTGCACTCCCCACCTCCCTCTTGGCAGCTGCTAGAACACGTAAACAGAGGATTAGGGGAAATATGGTGGATTTTTGGCTGCTGCTGGCACAGATATATATTTGGGGGAAATATGGTGGATTTCTGGCTCCTGGTGGTACAGGTACATATTTGGGAACAAAGTTGCCTCATAAGGAAACTTCGGGCGTCTTCGGAAATCAAAGCACCCCGGGTGCATTGCCATAGACGATTTTAGCAGGCAGTTTAGAAGGCAGTTCAGGGAGATTGTCGCCCCGAAGAAGAGTCGATTAGTCGCCAGGCGACTAAATCTCCCTGAATCTGCCTGTGTGCCCCTGCCCTAGAATGTGACCCTTTTTAATTTTCTTGTGTAGTGAAAGAAATAACAAAATCATAATTTATTAAAACAATAGGCAAAAGGTATTTTCAGTATTCATTCTGTTCACTGTTCTGTTATCCCTTTAGACCAGAAAGATTTCCAGCTGAAGGAGAGATGGTAAGCTGTGTTGTTTTCCTGTTATTATTAGTAATTCAGCCACAAGATGCTACAATAATATAGGAATTTATATTCAATTTATGTTTTCTCTGTACTGGCAAAGAAACATTTTGCTCTAAAGTTTGTGTGCTGCCATGAGAGTCCTTCATATTATCTGTGTTTTGCTTTGTCATTCAGGTTTGGAGGTTTTGTGTGCAAGGCAGCCATTTTGTGCGGAAGTGCATACTATATTGTTTGCTAAAATACAATCAGTAGGTTGCTATAGCAACGTGAGGTCATGTTATTCTCAAACCAACGTAATAAAGATATACCATGGCAACACAAGCCTGTATCAAATGCCTCCTGCTTGGATTCCAAGGCCATTTTTTTTGTGGAAAAGCATGCTTTATTAGCGCTAGAAAGAATAACATATAGGACCATAGTAAACTTTACCTGGGTCCAATAGACTCATTAATATTTTGCTAACTGAATTTATTACTTATTCCTATTTCAAAGGGTTGTAAATTAAAATTTAATTTTAACTAATTATTGAAATTATAACTTCCAATATTCATTAATACTAAATTTTCAGCTGAACATGTGTAGGACACATGCTCACAAATCCCCACAGCCCCCCCACTCCAGCAAATCCCCCTCTGTCCTCCTTAAAACGCTGCTGCTTGTTTAATTTCTAATTGAGATCGTAGGGGTTGGTCAGAAAGTAGCGCAGGAAGCCAGGAGCTGCCAACTGTAGGGAGTGGGCTAGGGGGACTAGGTCCCACTGGGATTTTTCCCGGTGTCCCGCCGGCCCAGTCTGACCCTGCTCATTATTGTCAGTTTTGTGTAGATGGCTCTGATTTATTACAATACAATAAATAGTACACATTCCAAGACAATGAACTGATCATTAATTTTTGTACTTTTCTATGCAGTACAATTCGAAACTGATATAACTGTGCAAAAGATCTGTGTATATATGTCAAAAAGAACAAAAAAAGAGCATTTTTTGAGGCAAATTTAAAAATAAAAAAATTTAAAAACTATAAAAAATTAATAATGACAATCAATTGAAAAGTTGCGTATAATTAGCCATTATATAAACACACTAAAAGTTAGGTGAACCA